>NW_010581712.1:56113-72839 GCF_000705375.1 Tinamus guttatus | reverse complement strand
AATCTAGAAGGAAACCTGATTTCTGTAGAATAAACTATTTTTCTACCTATTAGCATCAAATTAATGTGGATGACATTTTACATCATCTCATAATTTGCTGAATGAAAGTAACTTGGTAAAATCATAAGACGAATAAGTTACTGATGTGAGTAAGATAGGAAACAGAACACTCAGGATGTAGAACAGAAGGAGCAGACCATATTCCTTAAAGTACAAAAGTCCAAACAGAAGTAATAATGCCTAATAGGTATTAAAAGGTTAATAACTATTCTTTTACTGCTATAATAAGGTACATGATCTTCAGCATCCAGATGCAAAAGATGCATAATGAGAAGTCTGTTCTGGCACTGACAAAGTCAGAGGCAAAATTCTCATGGACTCATGCCATTGTGATAAGCCTTCTAAATCAGGATCCTTCCTCTTTGACCACAGACATTTTGGTGTTTTGGTGCTAGTTTACATGTGCAGCACAACAGGGAATTGGTTTCATGAGAGTTAAATAAAAATGAGCACAAAGGATTTACAAGACATGAAGAAATCAAAAGATGACATTTTAAAACTTGATCTTTTTCTGTATAACAAACCACATAAAGGCTTTTATATAGCTCAAGGCATATTTGCATCTGCCTCTGGTCTCCAAGCTTCATTCATAATGCAAGGAGAGGTATTGCAAGCTCATCTGACATTGATTCTCATAGCTAACAACTACATTTGTGAGAGTGACAAAGCACAGCTCTACACCTCATCAACGTGTAAGCATCACCATCTCATACAGAACGAAAAATTCACGGCTGAGGAAGTGGAAAGCTGGATCAGTGAATGAATGGTTGATCTGATGCATACAATGATTCCTAAATAGCTGTTAAGGATTCTCTGTAACAAAGAGGCATTCACTGTAGTAGAAGATGGAGTGGACTTCCTTTCCAATCTTCCTGGAACACAACATGCCTGGCGAACGAGCAGGCATGACTAGTCACCTGTCATGGCACTGCAGGAGTGGGAGCTGTTCAGGTCTGAAGGCTTGGGAACACAATGGAGATGTTAGTGCGTAACTATCCAAGGAAAAGAAGACAACACCAAGACAACAGATTGCACTTTAGTAAATAACAGTTTACTGTAATATGACCTGGCCCCTTGAATATTAATGCTAACGGAATACTACTCGCCTTTTATCCATTAAAAGCATGAAGATACGAGAACTGAAATACAATAAAGTCCAATAATGGAAGACATCACTTCTTACTAAAATGATTGGATTTCACAGATCTTTCATTTAAATGTTTTCTATACCAAAAGCAGATAGAGCTCTGGATACTTTCTCTTTGAGCATACTACAAGGTAATTAGCTGACAGACACATCATACTGGAGACATATTGCTCTGGAATCTAGCAGCTGATGAATGAGCATGCTTTTGTGAGGCTTTGGTGAGACTTTGGTTTTATGCTGTAATCTGGAAAATCTCTCATCATTCAGAATATTTTATCACCATTACCACTATGACCAGGAAAATTACCACTCTGTTCCTTCCCTCAGCAGCATTTCTTACTGTGGTCTATTAAACATCTTGTCCAAGGTCACCTAAGATAATCATGATGGGTTTGGAAATGAACCAAGATTTCTTGGATCACAGTCTACTGCCTTAATGGCAAGATTATCTGTCATTCAGTGTTAATGTACAAAGTAGAGTCAATGTACAAAGTTTAGTCCTCCCCATTATCTGCTATAGTATGGTGAGGAGGGAAAATGAAACTTCAGAGCTAAAGTTGCCTGTAGCAATATCATCTGTTTAAAAAATATTTACTGAGTCCATACTGGTTGTAAACACCCTAGAGAAAGTCCTTCTATAAATATCTGACCTGGATTTGTTTAAATAATATGTAGCAGCACTTTTGAACTATGGAATTGTTGTGCAGAAATAAATCAAAGATCTTGAAGAAATTGCAGGACAAGGAACCTTAATGGCTAGACCAGAAACACGAGAGGCAGCAGAACTGAGATCCTCATGCCTACAACTGTACTCCTTTTCAGTAGCTGTTCTGTGTGAAGTATATAAACAGGTTATTAAATCTGATGTCACAACTTTAAAGGAAAACGTGTTTTTTTTTAAATTAAAACAAGATTAAATTGAAAATTAATTAAATTGAAACAGAAATACATTGTGTGGCCTGTTGTGAATGTTATAGTATATCTGCTGTGCAACTGAATGCTGGGAGTTCTTTTATTATTTTATTTTATTTTATTTTATTTTATTTTATTTTATTTTATTTTATTTTATTTTATTTCATTTCATTTCATTTCATTTCATTTCATTTCATTTCATTTCATTTCATTTCATTTCATTTTTACAATGCATCCATGAAATTATAAATAAGACAGAAGCTAGTCTGTGTAACTGCATCACAAGAGACTTCTAAGCAGAACATTGCATAAAAATATTGCCGATGCTCAAATTATGCTACTGTCCAACTAACTCCTGGTTGAAATTTATTAACAGCCTCCTGTTTCGAAGTGTGTGAATCATCAACTTTGGATGATTTGGTAGCTAAAATGTTGTAGAATGTTAAAAATGTCAGCATCTGCATCTGAATAGCAGGTTGTCCTGATCAAACAGTGATAAAACTTTTAAGTTTAAAAATTGCTTGTTTTTTGCTAACTTGTTACAACTATATTCGTTCATCCAAGCCACAAAAGCCTCAGTATTTCTAACCTTTTCCAAACCCTTCCAATTAATGTCAAAATTGATTCTTACATCCCTTAGGGGCTAAAATGCATCACTCTCAAGATATTTCTTAAATATGTTTCCATTCATGTATGTAGCAATTCACTGAAATTTGTTTTTTTTTTTTCATTCTCTATATGTTTTGCACTTGTTTCCAAGGATTAATGACACAAATGGATGCCAAGTTTTTTGTAGGACTGTGAAGCATCAAGATCTAAGATTACAGTAGCCTACCTAACTTCAATCTTCTTTGATGAGCCCGTAAGTTAAGGAAATACATTTGCTTTATTCTTTTGCATTCTTCCTTCATTTTCAATGGATGATTTATGAATCTGAAAAGAAATATCTTAAGGGTTCAGGTCAGCGTCCCAAGTATGCAGTATCTTGTTCTTGACAGGCATCAGAAAATAATTCTTCCTCTAATGGCAAGTTTGGAAAAACTTGCCATAAAGGAAATTACTTTCTAACCTCAGGCAGTTAATGTTATGTCCCTAAGGCATGAAAGTTTAAATCTATTACTTATCTTACACATATGTATAACTGAGTGTTGTAATTATCCATACAGATGTCTAGTGCTTGTTTCAACAGCAACACCTGAAAATTCTCATTTGGCAAATACTTTTCAAATAATGGACAGCTGAGTATGGTCTGAAACTTTTAGCCTTGACATCTGTTTTCTTATGTTATCCTCTGCATAAAAGCGGGAGCAATAATTTCTTTGCTGATTGCTTGTATATATTGGATGCTTGGCCCACAGCATGTGAAAAATCTGACAAGTATAAATGCTTTTATTTCAATTCTCTTACTCTAAGGAGGAAACTTATCTTCAGAAAACATTCTGAGAAATACAGAGTAACACTGGCAATGTCAGTGATGTCTTACACTTTTAAAAGCTTCACTGCTTAAGATTACCAAGGTTCAGGTGGCAGATTTCTATATTTGTGCTGAGTTTGTGACTGTCAAGATACATTCAGCCCTAACTTTTAGAGGTTTTCCCTTGAAAAAGACTCTGGAATCTATGCCACCCACCTAACCTCCGTTTATAGTGCATAGGAAGACTCAGCCTCACTGGAATACCAGAGTCAAAAACAGCAGGATGAGCTGGGAAATAGATGATCATTGTGCTAAACCTGATGGAGAAAAGATTGAATCCAAAACTGCAGCCAGCTCTGCAGTTAAGATTCCTTATATATAAACAGGGAGGGTTGCTTACTGGTAATCCATTGCTTGGGATCATGCCCTGGAAATTCTCTTTTGGAGCATGTCTTGAAGGAAAGGCATGGAGAGTAGTGTGTTCTACATGATAGCTGAATGCCTATGCATATTCACTTACAAAATATCACGATTCAAATTCAAGGCCTTCTTCAGCCTGAAGAGAGAATCAAGTGCTTTGCTTTCCCTTCTAGCAAAGAACCTCCTCTCATTAGCTTATTAGAAGCATTAACTACTTCCCCCACCGCTTTGTAAAGCTCTGAAACAACCCAGCAAATTGCTCATGGTACACAGTCTAGATAGCAAAGTACAAAGATGGATAGCTAGATAGCATGGTACAAAGACTAGAAGCAGCCTAACAAAAGAAACTCAAAAACTTAGGAAAGGAGAAAATTAGGTGTAAGGTGTATTGCCTGTACAGATTGTTTTTGAAACAATTCTTGTTTCATGTGAAACAGAACAATTTGAACGCGGCGCTCTTGCCACTGTGGACCTATCCTAGTCAATGGGTGACAGGTGCTGTCACGGTGCTGTTTATTTTCTGCCATGCAGAGAATATTTAATTTCTTTCATAGTTCGTATCTAGAATATTCTTTAATCTGATTGCTTGCTTACAAAACGAATACAAAGCATGTGTTTGACCTGCTGTGTTCTCTACAGAGGAATAGCAGGTTGTCCTGGCAAAAGAGACCGTTGAAAGAGGCAGGACTAGAAATGATGGAGGTGCAAAATAACGACACAGTGTCACGCAATGCAAAATATCCTGGTACATTAAATATATAGAAATACATACAGCTGTGAGGAACAAAGTGCCATAGGAATACCTTTTACCACAGAGCTCTCAACAGCAGTCTTTTAACTTGTGACCAAGTTAAGATATACACCTTTTCAAACAATATTCCACAATGGGAAATAAATTTTTGGAAATGGCTGCCAGAATCTATAATAGCGTTACCTAACGCCTACTACTGAGGTCAGATGATTTTCAAGGTTTTATTCTCTTTGAAAAGAAGGTTGTTAAGTCTCCAAAGGGAAAGTAAAATTGTGCTTAAAAATAGAAGTAAGGTGAAACTTGAAATATAGAGGCTCACAAACACTGACAAAAATAATGACTAAGGCGGAAACCTCCACTTTTAGGCTTCAGACCAAATGCCTTGGACTTCATTTCAACAATTATCAAGATTTTTTTTTATGCTGCTCAAGCTTTATGGAGTGACACAGGGTGAATGGAAAAGCCACGCCATGATCTTTCAAGTAGCTCTTCATGAAAACCATGCATGCTAAGCGAATTATCTTCTCAGGCCATTCCAATAAAAAAAAGAAAATCTGTAATGTGCCTGAAGGCTTGAGAACAGTTGGAATAAAATTCATTTCTCATCTCTCATTCTTTCTCTTTCCTTTTATTAAGGTGCTAAGTGACACAAAGGCCAAAGTAAACAGTAGATTAATATTCTTTGACTATAAAATGTGTTTTATATGTCTTTATATGTGTTTTGTGTTTTCTTTCCTATGATGTAAATATAATTATCCCTAGGAAGTGGTTGTGCCCTACAAGAAGAAGAGACATCATGGCGGGTTCAGGAATCTTAATGGACTTTTATAGCTATTTCAAGAGGAAGTAACACAAAATCCTCCAGAGTACTTTTAAGTCTAGATTCATCTACCAATCTTCAACCATTTAGGTTGTACTGAGCAAGGGTCCTGCTTAATTGATTGTTGAAGGTAGGTCCCTTCAGGGCATGTGGCAGGACTTAGGTGGTTTGAAACTCTCTCTGAAAGTGCTGGTTTCTTGCCAGTAACTCTAAAAGGGGCTTTGGTGGCCTCGGTTATGTTTCATGAATGTGGTCATAGAATCATAGAATCATAGAATGCTTAAAGTTGGAAGGGACCTCTACAGGTCATCTAGTCCAACCCCCCTGCACACGCAGGGTCACCTAGAGCACGTGGCACAGGGTGGCATCCAAACGGGCTTTGAAGATCTCCAGAGAAGGAGACTCCACAACCTCTCTGGGCAGTCTGGTCCAGTGCTCTGTCACCCTCACTGTTAAGAAATTTTTCCTTAAGTTCCTGTGGAACTTTTATGCTTTCGTTTCCGGCCGTTTCCTCTAGTTCTGTCAGAGGCCACCACTGAAAAGAGACCAGCACCATCCTCCTCACTCCCTCCCTTGAGGTACTTATAGACACTGATTAGATCCCCTCTCAGCCTTCTCTTCTCCAGGCTGAACAGGCCCAGCTCCCTCAGCCTCTCCTCACAGGGCAGGTGTTCCAGGTCCCTGATCATCCTTGTAGCCCTGCGCTGGACTCCTTGTTTTATTATCTGATTTTGTACTTTACACAGCAGATTGCCAAAAAATAACTTAGATGTAAGACAAAATCAAGGCAGAATTATCTCCTAGGTCTGCTGCATTTTTATTGCATTAATTAATCTAGATTAATCTGGAACTTCCAAAAAATTACATAGCTGCAGGCTTCCCCAAGAGACGATTTCTTTCTTGAAAGATTGTTCAAAGCTTTAATTTGAGAGTATTCAGGGATACAATGATTTTAAGATATTTTTAATTTTCTACTGAAACTAATGCCTATGTATTTACAGAAATGTTCTTTTCTTGTTCTGAATTCTTGTTGTGATTATTGCACATTTTACAGGAGGAAGATAGTATAAGTAATCCATCTTGACCAATAAAACTGCTTTAACAGGTTTCAGGCACTATACTACATGTATATTGAATTAACATCTTTGATTTAAATAGCTAGGCTCCCTATATAATAAATAAGAATTAGCTTTGGAAGAATGAGATTTCTGCCGTACACTAGACTAGGAAATGCTCCGTCCAAAGGCAGGAAAGTTAACTACTAAGATTACATGACTACTAGTAAATTAAATGAGCCTGTGAAGAGTCTCTCCCTCAGCTTTGGCTCACGACAATTAGCACTTCTTCAAGCAGTTCCTGGAGTTCATTTTACTAGAGCCTGTGACTGTTCTTGAATGGAGTGACCCTATTTTGGAGTATAATAACTGGTTTTTGGTATAAATATGGGCCATTGGTGTCAATGCCAGAGAATGATGGTAAGCACATTTTACTTTTATAGATATAACACGATGGAGCTGGTAGTCATTGCTCTCCTGAATTTAGGGGCAGGTGAAGTGGACAGGGTTCACATCTCTGCACCATCTACTGGAATAAGTTGCTTAAGGCAGCTATTCACCATCCTTCGTATTTATACTCCAGGTTTCCTCTGTTAGATCATCTAACAATGAACAGACAATATCTTCTCCACAGGAGGTATATGAATATGTATGGTCCAAAAAAAATCTATATCTCTTTGCATTTTGCAGGAACTTAGTTCATGGCTTTCACTGGGCTCTTGGATCCTGATCTGGATGATCTGAGAGCTTGATTCTGTTTTTAACATCCTTTTTTTGTCTTTGCAATGTCTTGCCCCTCTGAGATGCCATTTAGTAAAATATTTTTGTTCTGAGAATTCTCTTAATCTCTACACTTTTACATACTAATCCTGCATATTTTCCCATGAACATTTCCACAAAGTGTCTATGACAGAGATCTTTCCTACTTTTCCTCCGATTTCCTTTCAAAAGGTCCTTCCTCAGGTTCACAGAGATGAAGCCATTTCTACTCTCTGATCATAGTCTTTCCCAGGTTTTCTAACATTCTCTCAGATTACTACCTGCTCTCCTTCAGAGTTATTTTTCCTTTTTCTCTTTCCTGTTTGTGTGGGAGGAACTGGCTTTGACTTGGCTTTACCTGCGGAGCAGAGGAACACAAGCTTTTACAGGGCAGCCTCTGCCCACTACTGCCCCAGGTCCTGTTATAGCTGCCCCATTCCCACAAACCATGGCTTGGCACGTTCCCAGATCAGCAACTATCTAAAGAAACAGCTGCCATGACCTGGAGGCCTCTGTAGGACTGCAGTAAAAAAATGGTAGATGTTTGTGAAAAAGATACTGCATTTATGTCTTCTATGAGCATTCACGCATAGAAGGTAGAGATGGAAAAAAGCCTTGGCCAAGGGAGCAACTCTGCATTATTCCACAGACTCTCGGTGACATACACAGCCTCAAGGACTGTTTGGCTCCCTAGGTGGTAAATCCACTGTCCCCGAGCAATAGTTTGGAGTCCTCGCTGCTCACTCAATGCTATATCATGGAGAACTGGAATTCTAACTTTATTATCTAGAATTTCTTAAAACTGTTGTTATTTTGCCTAGCCAACCATATCCTTTCAGTTTGGAAAAATAAAATTATATGTAATTTAAATTAGCATATAGATTTAAACTCTTTAATTATGGACTGGGAAGTTTAAAATTATGTATAAGTAATTAAGATAGCACATGTTCATATCTGATGCTGCACCAGCCCTTTGAACACCAGCCAATTAACAACACTGAAAATAAAGGAACAGATAATCAGTGTTTATTTACAATAATCTGCCCTTAAGCCCATGCATAGGTTCAGATACATGCATTCCCTGTTTCTATCTGCATGGATGAAAAGTGTCTATACGAATAAAACTAATTAGTTACCAAGGGAAAAGTGACAGTGTTACACTGCAATCAAAATTGATGGGCCTCATCAAAGATTTAGCATATTACAAGAGCTGCCAATGCTTGAACAGGAATTGGAAATTTCCCTGTATTAATGTACATGGTTAGCATTCTGCTGAGAAAGACAAAGCTGCAATGGAAGAAAATGGAAGCTTTATTTTTCTGACACAGAGAAAATGCAGATATTTATAATAAGTCCCAGATCTGTCTTTAGATGTACTTTGAATATTTAATTGCAGGAATAGAATTCAGTCAGTGCTATGGAATTCCTTAGTAATTCTGTTATGGACTTATGAGAAATATTTTTTCCATTGCTATTTGACATAGAGAAAAAAAGAATTTATGTTTTTTTGAAGTTTCATTTAGAAACTCCAAGATCTACATCTTTCAGGTGGTTATATAGTGACAGAGTTCTTGTATATTTAGCTCTTGTCTAACATTATTAGAAAGTAATGGTGCTACAACTGTGGTATTGCTTAGGTTAAATAAGCTAAATTCTCTCTAGTTATTGACTAAAGCTCATGGCTTGCTTGTGCTGGTATCCTGAAATGTTATGAGCAGGAGCGATCAGAGTACTGGAGTAACGGTGGCACCATGGTACTCAGACCTGGGGTAGAGCACAGAGCGGTGGCATGCATGGAAAGTTAATTTGTCCTGGTGTAAATAATGGCAAGCCAGATGGAAACTGCTCACCTCTCCAGGCAAATGTCGTGTGTGTGAGAGGCCTTGTATCACGACCCCATCCCACATCTTGGTTTATTGCTGTCTGCCCTAATTCGAACATTGCTTTTCATGTTATTTTATTTCCATTTGTGGCATCTGTTCTATAGCTCTACCAGGCAGCAGCCTCTGGCAATAATTAGCTGTCCCTAGCATGTAAGCTAGAGATCAAGCGTTAATATTTTATGCTTAATGCATATGGTCCCTCCACCCTTCTGTAATGGGAAAACTCTTCTGTTTTCCTATTAGAACAGCGATTTTGGATACTAAATGTCTCTCCCTCCTGCCCATTATCCCGTCTGTGTTTGCCGAGGGTCACAGTGCACCAAGAGCCCCTGGCCAGTGCCAGACCTTGGCTTTGACTTTGCTGCCAGCACTTGGTCAAGCCACACCACTATCACAGTCACACCCTGTTTGAGCACTCAACTACATTTGCAAATGCAACCCAGAAAAGTGCACTGTGTGGTTTTAAAATTTGCATAGGGTACCCTTGGTGAAAGGGTCCCTGTCTCAGCACTGAGACAGGGCAGAACGAGTAGCACCATCACTGTGTGCTTGCTTGAAATGGTTCTGGCGAGTAACTGCTTGGAGTTGTAGCTTTGCTGCTATCAAGCCCAAATCCAAACATGTTAACCTGGTTGATATGTAATTTCATGGTTTCTATACAAGTTATGAGTAAAAACTACAGAAGACAATTTTTAATGTCATCTCGAACTTCATGAAAGAGGTACCCTAATACTTTTCAGACCTTTCACCCCAAAGCAACTATGTTGTCTGGTGTTGCTTCTAGGTTTCTACACATCACTGAGGAGAAAAAGGCTTAATTAGTAGACACTGCAAACCCCAGAGCGGCTCATATGACCAAATTCAGGCAAGATGTTTTCCTCAAATTCAGGCCAAACTTTCTGTGCTTTCATCCAACTATGAAAACACGTTGATGGTGACCTAAGTTCACAGGTTCATAGTTATGGTTCATAGATCTAGCCCAATAACATTTAGGTACTTATTTACATATATAGAGAAAGATATACATATATAAAGTCCTCTTTAGCTCATAATGATGTTGGGATATTTACCAGATCCAGGGCATGTTAAATATGAATTTTCTGAAAACTGTAGAAGTGTAGCACTTATAAAAAGGTAATTTTTTTTTGGTTATGTTACTGTGTTTTTGAGCACCATTTTAAAATCCTTAATGCCTTTGAGAAATTAGACTTTCCCCAAGGATTTGTGCTGAAGGGTATAGAACCATTTATTAAGTGAAATTATGCTTAAAATGAGGTATGAGAGCCTGAGCCTATACAATGTTACAAAAAATCTTTTGAATGTTTTGTTCAGCTAAGAAAATGATTGGGATAATTTGACAGTATTTCTTTTTATCCGCTGTAATCTACCATTCTCTCTCTCCTTTTTTTTTTTTTTTTATTGCATAATTAGTACAGGAAGTAGATAAATGTAATCACATACAAATACTTCAAGTTTATTCTTCTGCAGAAGATTGCAACATTTTATGTCAATTTAAAATATGTAGAAGAAAGATTACAAAAGAAAAACAAAGAGATGATCTTTAATCAGGTCTCCAGGGTGCCTAGTGGGAAAGAAAAACTCAGAAGCCTGTGAACCAAAAATGTCTGAGTCTGTAACATTCAGTCAACATCTGATAGCAGTTGTTTCCCATTTTCCATTCCAAATTTATCAACTGAGCTGCTCTGTGTATTTTTAAGACTGGATATTTGCTGTCAGCTTTCACCAGTGGCAAACATGCTATTGAATATTATTGAAGTCAGCAGGTTTTCATGTTCAGGCAAGTCTCTGACTAACCAATATATCTATATACACATTATTTTCTTCTCTTCTGTTCCACACTTTACATCTTTTACTATCTCATTGAAATATATTCAAGAAACTAGATGCAAGTGTTTTAATTGCTTATAAAACCCTCTTTTTTATAAGGTGTGTTATTTGGCCTGAGCTCAGCCCATTACTATACCAATGGAAAAATAAGTAGTTCACACTGAAAGAATTAATGTTTTCACAGAAATTTAAATTTAAAAATTTTTCAGTTAAAACCTTAGGAGAAAAGTTTGATTCAAACTAATGCTTTTGTTTGAGATCCGATATATGAGGTAATTGCAAACTCTTTAGCCTTCTAATATCTAGTCTGTGTTTGGTATGCAGGGGACTAAGTTAGATCTACATATCAAATAAACTGCTCAGTATCAGGTTCCTTGTCCTTCATTTCATTTTAATGTTTTTTGTATTTCTATTGCGGTCATCACTCTTCAAGACACAGGCATATCTCATGTATAAAAGGAAGGTAATTTAAAATCTCACCACTGTGAAATGGAAGGATTCAGTAGAAATCAAAACAAAACAAAAACCAAAAAGTGTAATGGAGATACATTACTCAGATTTCACACCCCATTTTCCTTTGGACACAGTGTGCAAGAGTTCAGGATCCAATGTTCCAGTGTATCTTGGAGCATTTTAAAATCATGGTAAAGGAAAATACCTGGATAGAACAACTTGAAAGAGACAAAATATTGTGTGTTGTGAAAAGCTGTTTGTGGGAAGTGGATGAGCTGTGAGAAAATTATGGAAAGACGTTAGAGAGGAAACTTTATGTCACATCTTCATAACTCAGTGATGGTAACGCATGACAGTAATATGGACAGCTTACTATCTCTATAAATAGAGCAGGTGAACATATTCTGAATGTATATCAGCTATGAAAAACAAGTGACATGAAGCATTTGGAGCCAGAAATGGACTTTCTGGGATTTTTCCCTGCTAATAGCTTAAAAAAAAAAAAAAAAAAAAAAGCCTGAAGGGAGAGTGGATTACATAAAACTGAAGGATTGTCTGTCTGTAATAGCAAGCACAGTATTGATCTAAGCTAAGTGTGTTAGACATTTTTGCTGTTGTTTTTAAGATTATTTTCTTTGTGATCAGTTAATCTTGCTTGATTTTAAGCTGAGTTTCCTGTTGTGATACGTGACATTTCAAGAGAATTGTCCTGTAAAAGACAAAAATCTGGATACATAAATAGAACCTGAGGGAAGGATATTTTGATAAATATCATGAGCAAATCTTGTCACTAGCATGCGTGATTACAGTGATAAATATTGCGCATCTCACAATGCAAAGCAGCTATTAATTTAATAATAAAAGGATGCATTTAGCCTTCAATTCCTGAGAACAGAACAGGTTAATACCTAAGCTTTGATGATAGTTCATAAACCTCTCCTTTGTTCAGGTTGAACAAACCAAGACACCAGAAAACCAGTTGACAGGAAAGCCATTGTGGTGTTACCTTTCTATCAAAGACATCAGACAAAAATACTTTTTGGGAGAAGAAAACATTTTTTTTTTAATTTTTGATATTTTGGTAATTTATTAACAACAAAAAGGATCACCCCAAAACACAAAGAATGTTTTAAAAATAATTTTATTTAAACAAGTTAATTAGCTTTGATTGAAAGTTTTTGATATTTCCTTTGGTATTCCAATGTTTCCTATACTGATAATTAGCAAAAAAAAAAAAAAAACTTTTTCTAACTTCAGGTGAAACTCCAATTAAGAAAGGTTAGAAGAGTTAAATTAATTGTGTGATGGGGAAATTGTGTTTAACTCTTTGAGCATAGGTCCTAGCTTTCATTAAGCAAAATTTGATTTAAACTAGGTTGGGAAAAAGCCTGATACATGATCCAGGTCAGGGTCCAACAGAGACTGGTGGTATTATAAAGCTATAGTCCAGTCACACTGGAGGATGACACTACTTTTGTGAAGGACAGAGAAAAGACTGTTGATGTGGGAAGACAAGGACATGAGAAAGGACAGTGTATTCATGCAGATCTTAGAGTGGTTTGACATAAAAGAACCCACAAGTTAAAGACAGTATGAATTTTAGAATGTAGGCAGAGGATGTTACTGCTGTCCACATGAAGACAGATCACAAGGTTATCTTGATATGAAAAACATTTAACCATTATATTTTAGGTAGGCTGAGATTTAGATATAAGAAAAAAAAAGAAGAAGAAAGAAGACAAATTTAGTATGTATAGAAGCAGATGGATCTAGGATAAAAAGCTGGATGTGTAAATTGTCTATGTAGACAATTTAGTATTTGACTGTAGTTAAGTACTTGTGTTTGCAATTATCCAGGCAAAAGAAAAAGGGACCATCTGCAAAAAGTGCTATGAAACCCCCACATAAATCAGGAGTTCAAAATGGGGGAAATCTCTGAAGAACATAACTAATAAGTATCGATAGGTAGATATGAGTAGATAAAGGCAGTAAGTAAAGATCAAGGAGACTGAAAATCATAGAAGATAAGAGAGAAACGTTTATATTTTTCTGGTCAGCCTAGTGCCATTTCCATTTTTGGAATACTTCCTTTCCTTCTCAGGGCTCAGGCAGAAGATTGCTCTTCAGCCAAGAAGGCCTCACTCTTGACTGAGGAGAGATTATCAGAAAGTTGCATTTCCCTGCTGGATGGTAACCAAAAATCCAGATAAACAGGGCTGACACTGGACAAAAAAAAATTAAGCTGATAATAGCACCTGGCATTTTCACCAAGGAGAGACAGAGCTGAGGCAGTAGTTAGAGCTGCAAGTGGTTCTCAATTCAGGTGGGATCATTTTTCCCTCAGGCTGAAAAAGTTTGTCTTGTGAAAAGTGGTAAGGGGAGAGCTGGTGGGAGGTACCGAGAAGTATGTGCTCAGGAGAATGACTTCACTTATGGTTGTTTCATCTATAAGTGTTTGGAATACATATTCTGAAGAATCCCCTCACCTATTTTAAAGCAAAGTAATATGCCCATTCAAGCTACAAAAGTTTATTAACAACTTGCACCGTTTGAGCTCCTCACACCCGTGTGTAGTTTCTAGTTCTATTTTAGATTCCTGTGTCCCAGACAATAGTCTTTCCCCTAGTCTTTCTGTATTAGTCACAGACTGCAATTCTTTTTGCACGCTGTTTGTCTGATCATGATTACATTTTTTTGCTGGCAGTAGTGAAAAATCCTCTTTTTTTCCCCCTTCTTCTATTCCTAGTTTACACTCTGTCCACTCACCCAGATTTTTTCCTTCTCCATTGGTACTGGCTTTTTTAATAGTCTGCAAACTGATTTTGGAACTTCCCAGTAATACTATTATGCAATTTTACTTCTTGAAAATAATGATCAAACAGCCTTAACAAAAGCAAAATATGAACCGTTGCTTTGTGTGGGTTTTTTTTTTTCTCTCACAGTAATCTTGCTACCCTTGGATATTATATTCATAAATTTATTTTTTTGTATTCATATAAGAAAATAAAATTCTCTAGGTGCATAATAGACCTTAACTGATATCTTTCATCTCAGTAGTAATGTATCATAAAGTCATATTCTGCAAAGCTATAAATTGTATGGATTTAGTCAACAAAGCAAGCTAAGCCTTAGAGTACAGCCGGAATATAATAGGGGAAAAATCATCAAAGGATACCTTACAGAAAGAAGTCAACTTTTTTCTTTAAAGTGTATCTACTTTACTTTTTTTGTTGTTTAAAAAATGCCTCCATTTTTTGCCCTCATCTTGTCAAAAAGATTCTAGAAAAGTGTGAAAACTGTAATCAATTTGGTGTTTTGTTAAGCTAATTTTTTGACAGATTTTACCTTTAATGATTAGATTTAAACAGTGACTAATTGGAATGTCATGGAATGTTTAAAATTCTGAGAGTAAATGAATAGACTGATAAGAACAGCAGAGTTTGAATCAGTGACTAGGTCAAAATCAAGAGGTCACAGAATGTAGTTAAAAAGGACATTAACCTATAAGTAAGTCCATAAACACATTACTGAAACATGGAGCATGACAGTGTTTTCGTTTCTACCAAGAATTTTAAATTAACTAAAGAAGAGGTACTGTTGAAGAAAGAGATGTCTTTTATGCATTTGTTTGCATTTTATCTAGATGAAAACAAATTAAGTGAAAGAAAACTAAAAGATAGAAGTGTTAGAACTTAGTATATCACAAGGTTTCATGCCTTATATATTCCTATACTAATCAAATTGATCCTAATCAATCTTGGTTTTACTGCCAGAGCTTTAAGTGCCTCAGATGCTGTAGGTAAAATAGGAATTATTCATCATGACCCAGTAGTTTCTTTAAAAATACATATCCCTGGGCTACAAGTGTTCAAAATCAATGTTCAGTGCTCTATTACAAATGGTGGACAGTGTTACCAGACATACAAAAATATTCATGATGTTAACTTTCTTTGTCACCAAAATGTCACTGGATTGTCATAATGAATAACTGCAAACCCATATAGTTGGTTTTAAAAATGATACCTGATAAGTTGAACAATGACATATTCCTGTATGTATTTTTATATTGAAAGAATGCAATAATAAAGGTACTTTTCAGATATGGAGCAAGTATTTTATGTGTTAGGAATACTAATGAAAATGTATTATTGAAATATATTTTAAAAATTGCTCATTATCATGCTCATGAAGTAAGCTACAATTGTGTCCATGAAATAAGGATCCAGACAAAAGAAGACCAGTTAGATTATAGATGTGCAATTACACATAGGTGAGCAGTATATATGCAGAGTTATGCCCAAGAGGCCACCCAGTATGGGAACTTCTTGCTGATAAAATGTCAAGAATGATCTCTACATGGAGAGCCTGAAGGTAAATTCAAAGAAGTGGAGGTGGAAGTTAATGAGCAGGTGACATTTCTGCACAAACAAATGCTCTTGAATACTCTTGAATAACTGTATATGGAATAAATTTTTGGCAAATATTTATTTTCTCATTCACAGTAAGTCTCTACTAATTTAATATTTACTTTAATGTTTCTTTTATTCTTTTATTTTGGAGCTTATTTTGCTATTACAAGATAAATATCCATATGCAAATTTTGTCATGCTGCTCGTATTACTCAAAAGAGACTAACAAGTGTATTCAGAATGCATATTCATATTCATTTCAATTTCATCCAGTTCATTCTTAGGAAAGAAGTGTCAATATAGATGTCAATATATATGTTATGGCAGATGCTACAAGATGGTGTCTGAGCTGGTATTTCTTGGTGTGTAAGGACTGTTCACCTCTTATAGATAAACTGTCTTCATTAGTAGCGTTATACATATTTCTAAAGAGAATAAAATGTGTGATCGGTATAAGAGTTTGTCCTATGCTTTGAATACAAGCTAGAGTCTAAGTTTTAATTTATCCAGAGGCCAAGTCAGATAGATAAAGCATGTTGATTTGATTTGTGAAAAGAGGATTACTTAAGTGTTGGTTTCTTTTCACCTCTGTTGCAGGACTTGTATTGGGAGTTATATGTGAAAAATACAGAAGCTCTATGTCAGTATTTCCTCCTCTGTTGGGATTTGACCTGCAAGAAGCTGAACATCTGCTACATATGCTTATCTACAATTTACAGAGTGGACAGTCAGTTCATAAAAGATTGGATAAACACAATTAAATACAAATGCTGGAATGATTAAGAAGAATAAACA
>NW_010581712.1:0-56095 GCF_000705375.1 Tinamus guttatus | reverse complement strand
GTCATTGGACAGATAAATGTGAAATGATTAACATGTATAAATTTTACTTATCAAATGTGCTAGTGCTTCTGTTTCCTCCTGTGGCATGTCACTGTAGCTGTCTCCATAAGTTGAACTGTCACTGCCCTACAGCACTGCTTTTAAAAAGAGAAATGTGGGCCTCTAACTTTCCATGTTTTTACATTAATACATACTTTTTTATATTAATTATGTTAATATTTCTGCCTCTCTATAAGAAGGCAAAAAGACTATTAGTGACATATATAGCTATTAAGACATATAGGTTTTCAAGTGAAATATTTAAACTTAAAAATAAAATTTAAACTCTATCTAAAATATACTTTCATGTTTTCACTGTTTATGGCAAATTATATAACAAAATTTCACTTATGATACCTAGAACTATAATCCCCCTTTCCCATTGATATTCATATACAGGGAGGGAAAAAATATATATATATTCAGAATGTGATTAAGGCACAGTGATCACCCTGTGAACATTAGTTTATCATATTCCAGCATAACAGGAAATTGTTCCATTAGTTCTAGTGCTTGAATTCTATAGAATAAAATTGAATTATGCAAGTATTTGCAGTTCTCAGTTTATTTTTCATACTGAGATTAGTAAGTGAATGTTTTTGAATTTATAAGGTTTTCAAATGAGGCCACAGAGACTTGTTAGATAGGTCTTGATTTTCCAGTGATCAGGTCATTCAACCTTTAATTTTACAATACCTATAGCTTTCTTTCCAGCTAAATACAATCACCATAGACTTAACTACTTTAATTTGTCAAAGATGCTTACAGATTTTTTTTATAGACATGGCAATAGAAATTACAGTTGCTCATCAACTTTGTTTTCTTTTCTTCATCTAGACTGAGCCGAGTAAGGAAATCAATATGTATTTTCTGGAGCTCAAAATAATGATGTGATGTTGAGCAACCTCTTTCACTTCCTTCCCATCATCCATCCTCCAGGACTCACCTCCATTCCTATCTGCTCTTGAAATAGATTTCAAGAAATTTGAATTATTTTCTAAATAAAGACTCAGGTTCAACAGTAGAAGTAATGAATGAAATAGCTTCATAAACAGGAATATGTCTGGAAATGAGGTTTAAAATTTACTTCCTGAAGATCCTGTCTCTTGGGGAACTGACTAGTATTCAGAGTCTGTCATCTAGCAGCTTCTTTTAAAAGAAACTTTATCTATGTTCAGTTTTGAACATAGCTCTTTTCAGGTAGCTCCCCTGCTCAGTGTACTGACTTTGAAATTACCTTTTCAGCACACCTGCCTGGGGGAGTTCAGCAGATTTATCCAAGAAAATGTTAAAGAGCTTGGAGATGACATTTAGATGGAATTCAGGAGCCTGAGCTCAAGGATGTAATACAAGAAAACCATGTCTAAAATGCCTGTGGTCAGAGACAAACTGACTGCTTAATATTCAAGCAATGATTTTCCTATGTACCTAAACTTGTGCTATCAGTTATAACCAAAAAACTCCTGTCCCAGAAAGCTGATTAGTGGAAATGGCAGTGATTGACCTGACTTCTTTCTGGCCTGAGTGGCCCCCTGATACTCTTCCATTCTTACAACGTTTTAAGATATTTGAAGTAAGAGCGTTCATTTCTTTGGCCTGCTCTTCAGAGAAGAATACAAATTTCATAGAGTGACAATCTTGTACTGGACCAACAAGAAGGCAGATTCTGCAGCCTGTTTGTAGAAGACAGTTCATAAGCTGGAATCCTAGTGTTTTGTTCTGTGACTTAGTATAGGTTTATATTTATTGATAATATACTTTAAAATACATAACCAAAATTCACCTCTCATGCTTTCTCCCTTGTTTTTAACACTAGAAGAGTTTCAGACTGTGAATCTAGGTTTTCTTGAATTCAGAAGAAAAAGCCTAAGAGCCAAAGGTCTGAGCCTAAGAGCTCAAAACCTCTGCCATCTCTATTTACTGCCTTATTCCTCACCAACTTAGTACTGTAGCTGTTATAAATCTCTACCCTGTACTCTTCCCATTCTGTGCAGAGATAATAGTTCTGAGCATGTGCTCAGTATTTATAGTTGCCTTATCACAGGAGTCTGGATAGTCAGAGCCCTGCAAGTGGTCATTAAGTCATGGTTGTTTACAGTTTCACCGTGAGACAGGCCGACCTGGGCAGATTCACATCAGGACAGATCGTATATAGGTTCAGTGCTTGCTTCTCTTCATGACACCAGAACCACTAATTAAACGACAGACATAATGGCTTCTGCAAGCGCTTTACTTTAGAGTCTGGACATACTGATCTTGTATTTTGTTATTTATATCTGTATACATATTTTATACCAAATATGATTGATTAATAACATCACAGATGACTCAAAGCTAAGGTCAGTGTGAGCCTAAATAACGGATCCAGGTCCTGAATACACACCACCTCATGCCCCATTTTGTAACAGTGGTAGGGAAATAAAGCCACTATTATGGCAGAAATTAACTGGACTAGTTTAGAATGAATGAGCAGATGCCCACTCTGTCCCTTTTTTGACCTCTTCCAAAAAAAAAAAAAAAAAAAAAAAGGTTTTATCCAGCTGGTTGGCTCATGAAATAAGAAGATTATTGGTCTCAGATGGGTGTTAGAATTCAGCAGCTGCTGGAACAATGCTCGCCAGTTCTGTTAAATTGTTTGCCTAATAAATTTGCAGTAAAATCAAAGGACAAGGACTTCTAGAAGTCAGCATGAATTCAACTTGGCTGTGCCATAACAGATTTTTTTTTTTGCTCCATGTCATATTAAAATGAAACACTTTGAGGAAAACAAATATTTTAAGTGATCTTTCATGATCTTGCTAAAGTTTTTGACAGTGTGATTTGTTCTAATCTGTGGGCATTTTGGGGGGGCTATCCTAATCCTGCCATTCATAAGTAGATCAGCGTTATCTAGTTCCTATATATGCAAAGGAAGATTGAGCAAAAATATTTTCTGAATTTTTTTATTCTTACAAATAAAGTAAATAGGCTTCACGTAGGCCATAGCACCGTGCTTGATGCAGGTGTTGATAGACAAATTTAAGGACAGCTGATCTGGTACCTGAATGTGTTACTGAATATTCTAGAATCCTGCAAATGGGAAAAGAATGGCTTTGGGGTCTGGATACCCTGCTGACTATCGCGATACAAAGCACAATGATTTTACAATCTATCAGAAAATACAGAAGTTTTGCTTCTCACAAGACTGGGGAGCTTTGCAACAGTCCCTTTATTGCCCATAGGTAACACGTGGCTCAGGTTGCCAAAATGTTGGGTTATCTCAGGAATGAAATGCGATGATGGCTGATGATATCACAAACTATATCAGCACTCTTTGGTAAGTGATGGCAGCTGTCACTGACTGAACTCAGAATTAATTTTTGAATGTGAGCACTATCCTGCTGTTGTCATAGTATTATGGCAGCAAGATTTGGACACATTGCCATGTAAATGCCTCATTCATTTTCATCTATGCTGCTTTCCACAAATACCTAGTATCAAGTGGTAAAATATGATAACTAGTACTGAGGCTTTTCAGTTCTGTAAAATAACTGACATCATTGATACAGTAATGATCATATCTCACATGAGACAGTTCATGGACCTTGGGGGAGCAGCCTTAAGGTCATTAAGAAATGATAGAAAGACAAAGATGCAGAGCAGGGTGATTAAAACATTAGGAAGATCATCTCAGAGCTAATCTTAAAGCATGTAACTGATTATAGTGTGAAGTTATATACCAAGGCAAACTTAGATTGCAACAAATTCTTTAGTTCTAATAACCTTGGAGGATGTATGCACTGGTCATACACAGAGCTGAAAAATCTTCAGCATGATGTAGGAGAACATAAAAAAGTAATATCAGCAAACATATAATTAAGCCTTCTCAGGTTTTGTTCTTGACACAGACATAGGGTACTCCACCTTTCAATCGTGCTGTCTCTTACCAGTATATCAGAATGCATGAATATACTCCATAAAGCTGGTGCAGATTTTCATATGTTGATCACAAGGACAATTTGTTTCCCCTGTAACAGTATGGAATAGGATGTCCTTCTTGGGTCATTCTTGACTTCTCTAGAGAGTTTATTGCCAGAGGGCGGCTTGTTGCTGTGAATATGAATGCGGGAAAGGCTGGGCTTAATCCTGAAGCAGAATTCATATCGGCGAACTTTAGCAAGTGGGTGCTAATATCTAAACAGGATTTACGAGAATATTGTGTTATTAGGAAGCTTTTTACATTTGGATGCGGAACAAAAACTGGAAATTAAAACTCTATGAACCATAATAGGACTAATTAGAAAATGCATAACTACAGCAGACTTTAATTAATGAAAACTGCAGCACTGCTTTATATAGTTAGGAAAGATGAGTTGCTGTCTTTTCAAGCAATAGAAATGTTCAAGTGTCCTACAAAATAATTACACTCAGAAGTGTTCCCCTAGGCTTGAATCAAGGGGGAAAAAAATCAAAAGACAAAAAGATTTCACCTTTCCTTGGATTTTTATCTCAGTTTGTATTAAAGAAATGATAATTGTAGTTTAAATTATAAAGGCTGAACTTCAGTTTCACTGCAGTGCCACTGAAATTATTAAACTTATTCATGTTAAAAGAGAGAATAATTTGTTCAGCATAATCTGGCATGAAGAAAATTATCTTATGACTTAAAGGGGGCATAACATTTTCCCCAGTGACTGCAAAAAACCTACTGAAAGACCTCAAACACAGTTGTATATATTAAATCTACACATCCGAAGGTTAAAGAAGGAAAATGAAACATGTTCAGGTTAAGTGATGCTATTAATGCAATAATTTCACACTCAATATTTCTAACACGTTAATATGATAGCATTGATTACTTAAGCTTAAATATCCCAATAACAAGTATTTCTCTTATCCCCAGAAGAACTTGCAGAAAATGGAACAAACATTTAA
Organism: Tinamus guttatus; assembly: GCF_000705375.1. The sequence goes on along the minus strand of NW_010581712.1, from coordinate 51,142 downwards.
AAAATAAATCATGGATACAATAAACATTCCTTTCATATTCTTCCTATAGGTTACAGGTGTTGTATCTTGGTCTGCAGTCTTAAAGATCAATCAATGCTTCATCTCTGCCCGAACTTCCTTAAGTTTCAGATGGAATTCAGATAGTTCAGAAATCTGGGGTTTGCACACACTAGACACTGAACAGTGGGTCAGGATGCTTACATTTAGTTTACTGAGGCTTTCTGTGAGCAAGCTGCCCCATTTACCATCCCATTTTCATCCTTTGTAAAAAATTTCTTTCTGCTCCAGGGCAAGATACAGAGGACAAAGCTTGTTAATAATTGAGCTGTATTCAAATAAAATGGAGAGAAATGCTGGTTCTTTCTATTTGAACAAATCCCTCTTTAGTTCAGAATTTCTGTGGTGGATCAGATTTTGATAACAAGAATTTTATTTCAAAATACAGTGCCCTGACTTAGACATACAGAAAGGTGAATGTCTAACAAGTCAAAGAGAGAAGCCAGGAAAAGGCCAGAATGAGATGGTAACACTCTTTTAAGATTTGGAAGACGTTGCTTCTGATACACACTATGTGCTAAATTCCAAAGCTTCAAAGCGAATAGGAACTCTTCTACTGATTTAATATGTACTTGTCTGATCAGCTTGTCTGGAAGGTCTGATCAGCTTGTCATTCACTCATATCCTTGTGATAAGCCGTCATCAACAATGACTATAGGTAGGATTTTCAGGAGAGTGTCTTCTTCAAATTTTACAGCGCTTGCGAGTGTAGTTGGTGAGTATTTGCATATATTTTTGCTAAATGAACTTGCTCACTGAATGATACCAATTGCTAGTATCTCTGAATATCAATACCACATATAGGTGTTGTGACTGAGAAGAAGGGAGATCTCTACTGTTTATAGAACATATTTGAAGCTCTATCAGTTTTGTAATTCTTAATTCTTTGAATTTTCACCACTCATACTAGTATATATTTTTATTTTACTTTCCTCAAACTAGTGTTTGCAGTAGAGCAAAAATACATGTGCATAAAGCACATATTAACATATCATATATAAATACCAACTATTACAAATTCATTGTACAAGATCATTTCAGTTGCTTACTTCATTAGATGGAGAAATCTGATAGTTTGATTTCCATTCCATAATCACTGGGGAAACTAACAAATATGACAAAGAGTTTCTCATTTCTTGTTCTTGCATCTTACTCCCTCCTTGGATACTTAAAATTTCTTACAGCCTTTGGCCAAGACATTTTCTTACTCTTTTCAGCCTCTCAAGTAGCGTTTACTTTCTTCTTTTCACCTTTTTACTCTCCTTTACAACTGTTTCTTCTTCTTTCCTTCTATACCTGTTGAAAGAACAAAACTGTGCTTATAAATAAATACTATTTTTTTGCTCTCTGAGCCTCCTTTATGCGTGTCAAACAAGGTTGTTTTAGAAATTTTTACAAATGCAGGAGAAAATTGGATATTCAAATGCTCAGTAATTTCTCCTTTTCAGAACAGAGTATGGAGGATAAGGATAGTAGACTAACAATCTGCATCTGGGGCAGGTTTATAGAAGTCCAGAAGTTTGATTGTAATATTGCTGATTTTATAAGCAGAAATGCCTTCCATTTTTGAGTTTTCCAATTCTTCTTTTTGTGGACAAAAATGGTCTTAAAACTTCAGAAGTTGGTGCTGACATACAAAACATCTCTTGTTGCTTTTTGCTTATTCCTGAAAATAGATCTTTCTGAATCCATCAACAAGCTATAATCTTTTTTTAGTTTTATCTTTTCTTTTTCTTGCTTTAAATTTATGGGGGCATGGAAGCTGTTTAATCTTTGACAGGGTAGCATTCAGCAGATGGATTAAAGGTCTTATCTTGCTAAAACCAGCAACATTAGGAATCAATATATGAGTGACTTCCTCAATATCTCAAGACAGAGCACACAGTTTTCATAAGTTCACAGAAATGATCCTAACTCTTGCAGATGTATCTGTTAAGTGAGATGGAGAAATGCGATTGTGTTGGTACAATTTAGGCTCACATCAGGTCACAAAGAATGAACATCTTAGCCCAGTCACATCTGAAAATAGCCTTTTGCTGCATTTTCAAACTGAGCAACTGATGCAGCTTACAAACTTTGACAGCCGTAACCAAATTTCTTTTTGACAAACTGGCTGTTACATTAAATATATATATATATATATATTAATTCTAGTATTTCTTAAGCATACATGATGAACTAAATAAAAACAGTGTGTTTTTTCAGTCATCATGGTGCTCTACATGTAACATGCACATTTCCATTCTGTTTGCATGTGTAAGCAACATCTGTTCTGCACTACACTTCCATAAAGATCCTAAAATATCTTTTGCCTTAGTACCTTTTCCATAGACTAGCCAAGCTCCCCAAAACACTCCACACAGTAAGAGTGCCCAAAATGTAGAGAAGCTACAAGAGCTCAGTAAGCACGTAGTGAATGTTTTTTTTTTTTTGTATATTTGAGCCTGACCTTTGTCTTCAGTAATCCAGTGTAGTTCCACTGATATCAAGGGAGCTGTAACAGTTTGTAGAGGGTGAGAATACAATCCATAATATTTATTAATCCTTTCTTATACTGCAGTAATAACTAAGTACACAATAGAGGTAAATCAATGTAGCTCCACTGAAATCTATGTAGACTTGATGATTTAAAAAAGTGAGAGACCTGTCACTCATACCACTCAAATATGCTATTTTTGCCTGTTGTTGTGTTCATCTGCTTATGTAGCCCTCATGTTACAAATCAGTTTTCCTCTTTTTGCCATATTTATTTCCTTTGTAGTGCTTCCAAAGCACCAACCTCCCCTACCCTCTCTGCTATCACCACTAAAACATTGCTAGAGTCACTACTTTCATGCTGGAGGGTTCTTTCATTGCTTCCCATGCACCCTTGCCACCATTGCCAGAGGTCGACTGTCAGCACTACATAACTCCTCAGACCCTGGGTCAGCCTATGCTGCAAGCCCAAACACAGCTTGGATGCACATTGCCAGGTGAGGAAGTTTGCCTCTGTGAAGAGAAGCGCAAGGCTCACAGTCAGTGAGGTACCTGATAGAGAAAGTCTTTGAAGACACGTCATTGTGTGCAGACTACCCCAGCTCCCTGCACCGAAGCAGTAACGGTCTATTTTAATCACCACACAATGCCTAAGGCAGAGCATTAGCATATGCTGGGAGGTTATATACACACACAAAAAAAGGTCCTTTTTGTATTGAATGTAGTGTCTGAGGGGCTGCTTGCAGCCCCTTTCTAAGCAGGTTGATCAGCTGCATATTCATTGCATGAGATGGAGAGGGTGCCAAAAGGTTAAGGAGATTAAAGTCCTTTTGATTCCTCTTTCAGGTGCTCTTAACTCCAGCTTTAGGCCTCCAGAGAGAACATAAGTGGCATTCTGCAAATCTTCCCCTATCATCTAGGGGCATGTGCACAAGTCTGCTCTGGGCCCTGGCTGGGACTCTTGTGGGGCAGCTCAAGGCGCACCCAGGGATGAATCACGGTTGTCGAGAGCAGGGGCATCCAGTGAGGAGCGCTTGTTGTGAACCTCTCTAGTGAGAGACAGCAGTATATGTGAAAAGCAGAGCCCAAATTGCTGAGCCCTTCCAAGCTGTGCTAATTGTGGCAAAGGTACAGGGAAAGCGATGTCTTTTCTTTTCTTTTCTTTTCTTTTCTTTTCTTTTCTTTTCTTTTCTTTCCTTTCCTTTCCTTTCCTTTCTTTTCCTTTCCTTTCCTTTCCTTTCCTTTCCTTTCCTTTCCTTTCCTTTCCTTTCCTTTCCTTTTCTTTTCTTTTTTCTTTTCTTTTCTTTTCTTTTCTTTTCTTTTCTTTTCTTTTCTTTTCTTTTCTTTTCTTTCTGATGAAAATGACTCCATTCCACCCATGCCTAAGCTTCTGATTTTTCTTTATCTCCAGGACTCTAATGACGTTTCTGCTCTATGTCTGTGTCAGAAGAACAAGAACTAGTCATATCCTCCTCTGTAACACAGCTCCAGCCCTCTGAAGTTGCTAAAGGACATGGTCCACTGAAACTAGCATTTATTTATGCTTCTAGATCTCAAAACACGTTGTACAGAACAACCTGATCTCAGGAGTCTTCAGATGCATAGAGAATAGAGATGAAATGGTGGGTGCCGTGACTTACACAGCATTCAGTATTGACTAGAAAACAACGAACAGTTGTTATGTTTGTCTCTGTCTCTTATTAATTTACATATGGATAGAGATGAAAAAGCTGGAGGGTAATGAAATTCTAAAAGTGCAGGAAGAGCAAAGAAGTATATGGATCAGAAGCAACACTAAAGTAACATTTTTTGCACTTTCTGTTTCTGTCACCAACCTGTTCTCTATGAACAAAAAATGAAAACATGTATTACAGTAACAAACATCTTTAATATATGCAACTGTCACAGCAGCATATGACTTGAGGTCTTCCTGACCTTGGCAGCTTTACACAGTGTTGGGAATTGAGTTGATTTTCCTCATCGTGGCATATGAAGCTTAAGAGTGTGCTTCTGAGTCTGCTTGGGGCATGAAGCATACGCATGATATGTACACAGCAACTTTATATGTATCAGAAATAGAAATATCAGGAATGTCAAGAGAAGTAAAACATTCTGGAACACTTCTTTTTTTTTTTTTTTTTTCCTACCGGCTACTGAACACCAACAGAGCCAGTTTTTGCTTCTATTGAATTCTGTGCAAAGCATTCAGTGGACAGTATAGTTTATTCTGTTTTCAAGAGAAAAGTGGGAAAATTCTTAAAGCCTTGTTCGCAATAAAAGAAAAGAAAAAAACCCATTGAAACAGTTTTTATAAAGTTAGATTAGAGCAATCTCTCAGATACTTGTTTATTTCACAGGTATTCAGATAATAGCTGTATCTCATAAGCTTTAAGTCTATGTGACTATGTAAGTTTAATGTTAGCCTCTGGAAATTCAGAAGAGATGTTACTTATCATACTTGCTATATGTTGAAGCAGTATGGTAGGTATGTCCCTGTCAGTACGTAGCAGGCTAAAGCAGTAGATTGTTTATATCCATTATATAATCTCTTTCTACTTGTATTCCAATCATATTTCCCATGGAAATGCCCTAACTTCATTTTTCTGTTGGAAAGCTAACCATCAAAGATCTGACATGCCTATGTGCCAGACAGAGAGTGACATGAGAATTTGAAACTCCTAAAGTATAAATCGGCTCAGTAAATGACATCCAATATAATGCTTACACACTTAATGTGCAATTTAGGTGTCTAAATCAAACATAGCAATGCCAGGATGGGCTGGAAGGCAGAGCTGGAGTGTCTGGGCTGGAATGATGTACTGGACTAGAAGAGCACAAGAGTAGACCATCAAGGTGCATGAGAATTGACTGGACTCAGGCTCAAAAAGGCTCAGAGGATCCAATACCTTTTCATGCATGCGGCACCTATGAATGAGCATTATACTCTTGCTTTGGTCTTGGACCTCATATTGTTTAATATCTGCATTGGCAACCAGAATGATGACACAGAATACAAAATGAATAACATTGTAGATGATATTAAATTAGAGTGAGTGATTGACATAAGGTATAACAAACTTCAGTTTGGAGGCACCTCCATGAGTAGGACAGGGCCAAAAGAAGCACCAGCACTTCAGTAGGAAAAAGTGTACAGGTTCATGCCTGGAGGGGAAGAATGCCACACATTGGCATAAACTGGGAAGCAAGTGATATTTGCCCTTGCCAGTGCCTTGGATCTTTGCCATCATGGGTGGATGAAGCACCCAGCTGCTTGTTCATGAATAATCACAGATCTCTCTGATCAGTGGCCTGGTGCAAGGGATATGATGTAAACCCACCTGTCTCATGGTCACTGAGTACTAAGCTAATTCTACCAACATTGTGGGGGAAGAAGTAGTTTCATTTTTTATATTTTAACATAAAGTAGTCATCAAAACAACATTGCCTGTTTTTCCTGTTTTAGAGGCTTTGATTTTTAAAGAACATTCTGCATACAAATCCATAATCTGCCTGACTTCCTGAGCATGTTCAGTTTATCTAGGCCTCAGTATGAGCCCAGCAAAGCTGCTTGTATCATGCATGCAACGGAATGACTTAGTAATTGTGACTTCCTATGGTGTCTTCAAGCCAGACTAGATTTCTTTGATATCCACAACAGAGGACTGCTATGTTCTGCAGAGTGTCTAAAACTGCTTCTGCGACAGCTTTAGATTCCAGGATTTGTTTCACAGTATCAAGGATCAGTGTTACAAAAGGGCAACTGCTAAGTAATTTTTACTTATTACGTCACTGTACTGTACTGAAATCACTGTTCAAGTGCACTTACATAGTTCAATCACAATACCAATGCAAACACCATTACTGATCTCTATAATATGCTCTTTGTCATGATACTGGGTGTCCTCAAACACTGGCAAGAAATATATGGGCTGAAGCCAGATCAAGCTCATTGCTCTTTTCAAAATTCCTCTCTTAGGCTTATGCTCTGTGTTGTTCTGAGCCATGTATACACTTCATCCATCCTTATCTGGCTATCTCAAGGAGACAGTCACATTCTCTGGATCAGCTCAGGAAGAAACGTTTACAGCTGGTCTAAAACAGGCTGCTCTTTGCCTCCCTTTGCGCTCAGATAAAGACAGTTCTCTGTGCCTACACCACTCCTAAGCTGCATGGGCACCTTGGTCTTACCCATCTCCTTTCAGCCTTCTTCCATTGTAGGGGTTATTGGACACACATGCTAAAGATGTAGTGTGTTGTATGAGACTGTTAGCATGATTTCAGAGATAAAAGAGAAGCCATTTTAGAAACACAGTGCTTAGAATAAAGGTGGGCATTAAAACTGCTATCTGAAAGATTCTAGTCTTCTAAAAAAATCTATCTCCTCCTAATAAAACTATTTATTTCTAAGAAGAAAATGCCAATGAGACTAGCTAAGAACAATAGATAACTGTAAAGAGTGTGATTTTCCATTTCAAAGCCCTTTAATTAGTTTCACAGTAATACTTTTAAAATTATCTGGAAATTCAGTGGATGTTAAGTGACAATAGTTTCTACTAGTTCTTGTCTTGTAAGAATGAAATTCCTCTTGAAAAGCCTTTAACTGGAAAAATACTCTGGAGAATTTCTGTGTGTGTGTGTGTGTGTGTGTGTGTGTGTGTGTACATATGCGCATGTGCGCACGCGTGTGCATGAGAGACGGAGACAGAGAAAGAAGATTGTGTATAGGCATCAGAAGCACTTTGCTAACACTTTTTCCCTATTAAATGAGAAGATTAACTGACCTCAGAAGGTAAATGGCACAGTCACAGCTGCCTGTTGATAAGTTCTGCTCTATACCAGTTTCTCTCGGTCGGTCCTCCCATGCCAGTGTACAGCCTATAATAATTTCTTATTATTAGAAGAATGAGAACAGTGATGTCTTCAAAGCAGAAGTGAAAGAGGGCTGGGAAATGGAACAGCAGAATGATTCTTTCAAATGCAAGCTGGTGATTTGCTTTGCTGGATGTGCTGTTCACTACCACTTTTTTTCTTTTTTTCCCAATCATTTAAGGAAGTAAACATGCGCTTCAATAAATGTTCACAGAGAGCAAAGCTATAATAAATTTCAGCAAGAGTGTTTGCATTTAAAGTACTTACAAACTATTTTGAAAAGTTATATTTTATCTTTCGTATGCAGTACTAGCCACTTCACATATTTGTAATCATATCATATCTTTGCAGTTAGACTACTATCCACCCAGCGAGTATTGTGAAGCTAGAGCATATCCATGTGAATTTCATCTACTAAAGTTGTACTACACATAGGAGTCTTAAATATTCACGAGAAGCAGGCCAGAAGCCTTTCTTTTTCAACTGAATCCCTTAATGTTTGCGTATTAAGGGTTTTCCATTCCCTCACAGTATATTTTGCAGGGTTACCAGATCAGACCTACAACTTAGAAGGAGGAAGGGAAAAGGCACTTAAAGCCAATGGAACCTGCTGGACTTTTTATGTAATCAAAATGTCGTATGCATTAGTGATATCAGTCCACACAGGAGAATGGCCAGAAGCAGAAATAAAATATAGACAATAGAGAAACACAGAAAATTGCTAGACGACAAAGGGGTTTTGTAGTTCCTTGAAGAGTGGACTTAAGCACATCATGAAATTTCTAAGGCCAACCGTCTAGATGACAAGTGCCATCTGGATGGCATTGATTGCCATCTTGGCTGCAATAGCTAAACGACCATCGTTAGTATCTAAGGGTTGCTGATACATAGTTGTGAGGGGGAGACTGGAAGCAGCATCCCATTTTGGTAGAAGGCTGAACTTGTGCCAGATTAAAGTGACTGTATAACTATTTAAATCTGTTGAGCATGATCACTGACCAGCCCTAAAAGTATATTAAAGTGACTGTATAACTATTTAAATGATCACTGACCACCCCTAAAAGTATTTTTTTTCCCTTTCTCATACATGCACACAGTGGGGCAGAAGTCAGTGGCAGGAGAAGAGAAGCACCAGGCACAGGAATTCAATGTTAGTTTTAAGAGGGCATAATTCTTTCAGCAGCCAGATTTCAAGCTGGCTAAAGTGATTTGATGTGCTGTCTTCAAAAGCAGATTGTTAATTAGTCTTGAGCTACTTCTTGCTCTTCATTTTTATTTCTGACAGCACAATACCTTAAAAACTAAACAAATAAGCAAACCAAAATGTAGTTGTCTATTTTAATCCAGCATTTAGGATATGCCCCAAGGATCTGAGATCAGATTCTCACTCTGTATCAGTTAAGTGGGATGCTTTGACCTTGAATTCTTCCTAAATTAATTCTCTAAGCACTGGGTAAATGGATCTGCATGTATGAATTTGTCTTCCTTCTTCTTGTGCTATGTGCAAGAAAAAAATTAAAAGCAATTGCACTGTATTATACCAAAACATAGCATATGTGCAGAACTAGTGCCAACAGAGCTAATTCCCAAAGCTGAAACAATATATGCATATGAAGGCAATGTGGCACCTGAGCTACTTAACTATACTTAGAAGCAGAGTTTTCTAGCTTTCATTTGCTGCTGCTTTGATTGTTTATCATGCTTTTGGGACTCCAGCTGTTTTCTCTGCATGGCACTGCACTGCAATATATATTTGTGCCAACCTGACTAGAGCTATCTCAAGGGTCTTTACATCATATTTATATCATGGAATAAGCCCTTTAAATTCTGACTCAGGGTTATGAATCCTGGGTAGAAGAGAGATCTTCTTCTTCTTCTTGGAGAAATCTTAGACCCCAGCTCTTTGACATCACCTGCTATCTAGTAGGAGTCAATTTGCATTGTCAATTAGTTAACACATGCTTGAATCAGCACTGCGGAATTGCCTAGCCAGAAAGGTAGATATTTCAAGGCTGAATTGAAAGCACTTCTGGTCTAAATTCTCCCATGTAGGATTCGATAATCTTTAAAAAGAGTGTTAATACAACCTTCAGTTTTAGTCCAGCTGAGATGTTTGTTGTTCTCATGCTACCTTTCTCTGTTGTCTGAATATCATGCAAGTGAAATAAAGTATATTCACTAACTATGTAAACTGTGAATGTGTTATTTGTGTAAAGTATTAGTTGGTTGTAATAGAAAATGGAGTGACCTGTACTGCTTCGGATATCACTGACTTTTACTGAAAATATCTGATGCTTACAAACAAGGAAGAACTGGTTAGAGACGTGAAGGTTAGGGACAGCCTTGGCTGCAAAGCCCATGAGATGGTAGAATTCAGGATCCTCAGAGAAGAAAACAAGGCAAAAAGTAGGATCACAACACTGGACTTGTCCAGGGGTCCAGTAGAGCTGGTTGATTTTCAAGGCTCTCCTCCTCCAAGCTCAGAAATGGCCTATCCCAATATCCAGAAAGTCAAGCGAAGGCAGCAGGAGATCTGCGTGGATGAACAAGTAGCTCCTGACAAAATTGAGACATAAAAAAAGAAGCATACAAGAGGTGGAAGCAGAGTTAGCTGACCGAGGAGGACTATAGAGATACTCCACAAGAACACAGGCATGGGTTTAGGAAAGCCAGAGCTCACTGAGTGGTGACAGATGTGAAAAGAAACAAGAAGGCCTTCTGCAGGTATGTCAGCAACAAAAGGCAGATTAGGCAAGATGTAGGTCTGCTGCTGAATGGGGGCGGGGGAGCAGGGGTTGTGAAAACAAAGGACTTGGAAAAGGCCAAGGTATTCAATGACATCTTCACCTCAGTCTTAACTCATTAGGCAACCTTCAGGAAGCCTGGGCCTTTGACACCAGTAAGAGGACCTGGAACAAAGAAGATTTACCCTCAGTGGAGGAGAATCAGGTTAGTTAACATTTAAAGAAACTGGACATAGTTCATGAGACTGCATGAGATGCATCCAAGTGTGCTGAGGGACCTTGCTGATGTCACTGAGTGGCCACTCTTAATTACCTTTGAAAGGTTATGGTTACTGGGACAGGTATGTGAGTCCTGGACACAAAGGAAGGATGATCCTTCCCTCCTACTTAGCCCTAAAAGCTGGGGTGCTGATTCCACTCCTGACCTCCCAAGATAGACAGTATGTCTTCCCCCTAGAAAAATATGGACATACTGAAGTGAGGACAGCAAACGGATTCAAAGATGATTGAAGGACTGAAGAATCTCTCATATGAGGAAAGACTTAAAGAGTTCTCTGCTTGAGAGGACTCAGGAGGACATCTTATAAATGTACATAAATATCTGAAGGTGGAGTAAAGAATATGGAGGTGTTCGGTAAAAGCATGATATGCAATGTTCACCAACTGAAAAACAGGAAATTCAAATTAAATAAAACTATTTAACAGTTGCCAATATATTGACTAAATTAAATGTAATGTTTGACTCACCCATTGTTTCTTTAGAGTCAAGTCAGAAGTTACTGTTGTTGCTAGTTCATTTTTTTTCTTTATTGCTTAGGTAGGAAGTAATTTTTAAAGGTACGTTTTGGCCACCTGAGGAGATGTTTCTTAATATTTAAATGTAGTATGATGGATCTCTCCTTAGCTCTCAGAACATCTGTTCAGAAAGAACAATGGTTTGTCCTCAGTGTCCATTTGTTTTGATTTAATTTTATCCTGAGGACCTTTATCCTGAGGTCCTTAGAGTCCAGGGTAGCTTCCCCTAGACTTTCAGGTATTATTACACATCGGGAGTTAGGAGTTCTCAAAACAGAATTGTTTCTTCAGGAAATACATTTTTTGCAGTCTTTTTGAGTTTACAAGTGTGATTGAATATGTTACTGAAAAATATTTGTTGTTCCTTTCTTGCAATGACTACTGTATTTGAAAAAAAAAACAATTATATGTGCCTAACCTCAATCATAGTGTACACATCTATGCAGTCTGACACAGTGGTCGGTTGGCTTTTGAGTGAAGAACACAGGAAGATCCATTTGCTATTATTTTTAATCTCTGAAATCCTGTGTGCATTAAAAGGCTTCCCTCTTTTTATCTTAAATTCTTTCTAACCTTTAAAATCATTGACGTTTCCTGAGTACTAAGACTGTTTATTAAAACACACTTTTTGAAGCTGCTGTGTGCTTGTTTCTGTTTGGATTATTGAAAGAAACGTTAAATGACTGTTCAAGATATCCTGCTCATATAATCTTATGGATGTTTGTTATTCACCTCTTCCCAAATAGCAATAAAGGTGTGGGTTTTTTTGTTTGTTTGTTTGTTTTTAATTTTTACCTGGTATCTTGATTGCTAGCATTAAATCAATTATGTCTAAAATATCATAACTTTTTAAACTTTTTCATTATCCAATGGGATGCTATTTTATAGAAAAGAAATGGCCTAGTCTCTACCTAAGATCATATTATCCTACATTTTTCTTGTCTTTTCTCTTTTTCTAAAATATCAAATATGACAGAAGAACTAAGAATAAAAGGATATATATATATATAAATGTATTCTGCATCTATCCTTAAGTAGTTTGTGTCATGCTCCTATTGAAAATCAAGGTAACATCAATATTTAGTGTTAACAGTTGTATAATCCATGTTGGTTTCTTTCAGCTTTCCTTAAGATCTGTCAACTCATTCTAGCTGGCTTTTTGCCAAGCTTAGCTTGTGGATGTTCATGCAACTTCCAATGAAAATAAAAGAAGCTTCAAAAGATTACTTAATAATTTCCATATTGCTGAATGATGCTGTCCATTCCATTGCTAATATCCCCAGGAACTTCTTTTTTTTTTCTTTCCCAAAGGCAATAACTCCCAAAGTTCCTGTCAAAACGTCCTCTGCAGTTCATTTTACCCCAGTGACTTAGCATTGGGATAAATGCTTTTTTTTTTGGAAGTTGTACCTGAACTCCATTGGCTTTGGGGAGAGTAGTGCCTAACTCATTGATATAACTCATCAGAATTATAACAATTACAACATGAAATGCAAACAGTGAAAAGGTGCTTTTATCTTTATAAGATGCTTTTGCAGCTAGTAGGCAGTTTGGGGAAAATCAATTTCATTAGTCTTCAGTGTCTCTTGTAACTCTTGGAGTAGTATACCTACTTTATATGAACTTTTTCTCCATTACAGTCAATTCTATAGACCAGCCTTACAGACATTTATAATGCTTGACTAACAATATTTTTTCATAGTGTTGCCAAACTTACTCCTCTTTAAATTTATTATAACCATGAATTATCTGCTGAATAATATATATCCTGATTTATCAACTATCCTGATGATCATTGATATATATGAATGTATATTTTTTAAGGACAGTGCCATAGTAGACAGGAAAAGGGCACAGAATGAAACGTTGGGTGGAGAACTGTGAAGTTATTTTCTTCAATATTGCCAATAGAATATCTATGCATATGCTGAACATTATTTTTTAAAAAATAGTGTTACTTTCCACTTATTGCTGTGGTGTCTAGAGAAAAATGTTAAATAAAATCCTGATCCTACTAATTTACAAACCCATCTTTTCCTTGAGTTTTAAGGTTAAAATAATATTTGCTTGCGATAATGTGTCCATTATTCATACAGTGTTTTCAAAAAATCATTTAATTTTAGAAATGTTTTAGAAATCATATGTCTTGATGAGAGCAAAAATACAAAAATGGATGAAAAATGACTAATAAATGGGAAATTTGAGTTCAAACTAGGCCATTAGAGTGGGGAATGGCCAAAAACAGACATAGTCCAGTCTCAAAAAAAGGTTCCAATTGAAACTGAAGACTGAAACTGAGACTTTGAGGGGAAGAAAAAAACTCATGATAAGCATACAGCATCAATAAGCTCACTTTGTAAGATTTCCTTTTTCAAAGAAAAGTCATGGGAACTTTACATAAAGTTAATGTTTGAAAACGAAAGTATTGAGACATCAGCAGCAGAGTGCCCAGAGGCTGATGACAACTCTCATCAAATTAGGACAATTAAGGGGATCGTTCAAATAGAGGATGATTCCTCAAAGTTCTTAGTCTGTAAAAAAATTTATGATCCAATTAGAAAAGATACCTTGAATATTGTTTCTTTATTTGTGCCTACCCAAATGTTTGTTGTGGTTCTAAGCTTGTTGCGAACTCATTCTGCATGACGCTGAAAAGATTAGATCTAGTTAGCAAATATCTGTGAGGAGTGTTTTCCTGACTTTTACTTTTTGTGTGCAACATGACAAGATACTCTGGTATTTTTAAAAAATGCTTTTGCTAGAAATAAATATTAGCAATGTGAGGTTTCAGGAGGTTATTTCCCCTGTCATTTTTCTTCGATGTAGCATCCTATACAGTGTCCCTTTTGAATACATAGAGGGATTGCCTGTGGAAAAAAAAATACTTTTGCATATTTTATTTACCTATTTATTATAGGTTGTTAGTAAGCCTTCTAGTGTAGGTTTATTTTCTCTGCTTCCTGGGAAATGTCATACAAGATGTTCCTTATGACTGTGTTTGTTTTTCCAAGCTCTGTTATGTTGTTTCATTGGCACTAACACTTCTGCAATCTATCTAATACCTTTTAGTCTACCATAAATGATCTTTTCATGCTGTATTTAATATCAGCATAGTTCTCCCAAATAGAAAACAATTTTTATAGCTTGTGCAGTAGTGCTGTATCTAAAAAGTTGATAGGAGTGAATTCCTCATTTTTGTGGAATAAAGCATGCTTGACTGTTGCAAATTTGACTGTGTCCTAACATGACAGATGTTTATGTTGCATTAACTTCAAAACATCATTTCAGACTATTCAAGGTGTTGCTCTTGTTAGAGTTAGCAGTTTTACCTTCCAACAATTTACATTACTATTTCTAGTATGAATATTTTCCCATATGAATTCACAGCCTTCAGGTGCTCTTATTTCAATGGAAGCAGAATTTCAAACATTAACTGGGCACTGCCCAGATTCATATTAGAAATGTGAAAATACAGATTTGAAGTGTGTTCAATGAAGGAAAATGAGTTGCTCTAAGATTACTCAAAGCTATACACTTTAAGCTTGCTACAAATTATGCCCTTCCTAAAGGAATCCAAAAGGTTAAGTGATTTAATTTCTATTGCAAGCATTTCATGCCATCCTGAGCAGCAGTTAAGCACTTGAACATTTCCTTGAAACCTGCTGCTTTCATCTGCATAACCTAATGTCTGATCCCAGGTTGCCTAGCTGGCCTGAGAGTGTCAGGCAGGGACTCTGAAGCTGGCTCTTCTTGAGCTTGGAAATTAAATAGGCAGAAATCACCACTGTGCATGCATCCCAGATTCAAGTTAGATAACCTCTTCTGTGCTTATTTCTTTAAATTATGTATCCTTTGTATTAAAGGAAAGGATAATCTGAATGGTAGGTTACAAAACCAGGTTGGAAAGCTCTAGGCAGATTTGTCCTGTCCGTTTTTGAATGCTTCCTACTTTTGGTAAAATCAAAACCACAGAGCCAACCCTCAGCATTTCCCAAATTGATTTCCTTTACCATTCTCCATTCCCAGAAATGAAAAAGCTATGTCCAAAATAATTCTAACAATATTCTTGTCTATGAGCATAGAGTTCTTCTCAAGATCTGAATGGTTCAAACAAGGATGATGATTCAGAGACTAGGATTCAGAGACTAGGCAAAAATGTTCGTTCATTCCCAAAGTGATAAAAACACTGAAATCAGAAACGGTTTTGTCTTAACAATGTTTTGACTTAACAATGATAACTCAAGCTCCATGCCCCAAAGTTCACATCTCTCTGCTGGTATGCCTGTTTTCTTCAGTGTTGCAATGTCCTGTCAGTACACGAGAGAGATGGATCTGCTTAACTCAGGTTGCTCTTCTGGGTAATGTTTTCCTTCTGGATAGTTAGTAAGGATCTTCTTTTCTTTCTTCTTTTTCCTAACTATTAAGGATCAAGTTGTATTCATCCACAATGCCACTCCTAGAGAAGGATTAGTGTAGAACATTATTAGATTACTCATATTCAGATTTTTCTTTCCAAGGCAAAGGAGGAGCAGGTGATGATACTTCAAACATATTCTGTATTTATTTGTCTTTGATTTTCCACTTCCTACAATTCACTTTAAATGTGTAAAGGCTTTCTCTGAAAATTCAGAGTGTGATTTGATACTACTTCATACAAGCCTTATTTAGGAATGAATTAAATTGGAAAGGCACAAAGACAGAGAAAATAATTTCTTTCCTCTCAGACAGCCTCTACATTTTCAAATCACATTTGATCCCAAGAGAAGCATTTCTGGGGGTCAAGAAAAATGGGAAATCAGGCTTTAGACTTGCTATGTTTCCTTTGGCTTGTCATTTCAAGACTCTTACTGTCCTAAATAAACAGGTGATATAGCTATACATAGCTGCAGATGCACCATTTCTGAAGCAATCCGTTCAATAGAAACTTTCTTTCTGGTTTCCAAGTTTGTAAACATTTTACTATGAGATTAGCAGGCCAAAGCTGTTAGGCAGTCTATTTACTGTTGTACCACAACAAAAATATTACCTTCTTCAGAAAGAATTATCATTTAACTGTGCAGTTACTGACATCCACAAGACATGAATAAAAACTTAATAGGACTTTAACTAAGGCTCACTAGACCCTTGTGCTCCTCTCCTGTTCTTTTGGGTGGTGTTGGTTATCTCAGCATCCTAAAGAGTGGCACCCAGATGGTTACCATCCTAGAAATGGTTACCCAGAACTGGCTTTTTCTTTTCTTTCATTTTCTAGACACAGGCACTGCTGTCAGCTTTAAGAATATTTTATCTGCAGTTCTACAGAACTTGAGTTCTTCTACAGAACTTGATTAGCTGCTGAACAGGCAGCAAACAGTGACTATTTGAACTTTCCACAAGGGAAGATGAAATCCAGGAACTAACCAAGTTTGTGAAAGCTTTTGTCCATTTCTTCCATTTAATTAACCAAATCTATCTGAAAGGAGTACATTAAAAGCTACAGAACATTTGCTCTGTGTTGGACAGCCTTATACCTTTCATGTCTGTAGTGTGAGGTATGGTTGACAGGTTTAATTGTTCCCAGATTCAGCATTCCTCATTAGTTTGCATTCAGTACTGTGTCTTTTATGGCTGGTAGATTATTTGACATGACTTGGCATTGCAGAAATTGTCATTTCCAAGCTGCTGCTGAGAGACTGCAGATGATTTTTACTGTCTTACACCCACAAATTTATACTTTCACATCCTCTAACCAGTACTAATGAACCTCGCTTAAGAAAGGAAAAGCTAACCGTGACTATCTGCTCCCTGTAATTTCACACACATTATCTTAAACAAATGGGAGTGTCTGGAGACTTGACAGAGTGCAGGTGCAATGGAATATCCACAATCTCACTGATGACAGTAAAGTGAGGTTTAAGGGTTTTTTTCCCCTTTTTTATTTTATTTATTTACTTATTTATCCATTTTTAACAGCCAAAACTTGCCTGTGTCCTGTTCCTTGTTTCTACAATATTTTTTGGATTGGACATGCTCTTTACATAATTTTCTGCAGAAAGACAAAGTAGCATTCTGACTGTGTGCATAAAAAGCTGGTTTCATAGTGCTGCCTTTAATCTTATTTTCACTTAATTACCTCCTTGTGTTTTAGCAATGTCTGTAGCTATCCAGTGTCTTGTGGTAGTGCTGCTTCACTTGATAGGTCTAGAAGTGATTAATAAAAACTTAATAGTATCATATGAAATGGTCTTTACCATTTTGGTACGCTCACCAATTCTTCATGTTTCCAGCACTCCTGCCTTGATTTTTTTGACCCTTTATTTTCGTAACATTTCACAGAATCACAATATCACAGAGTGGTTGAGGTTGGAGGGACCTCTGGAGATTACCTAGTCCAAAACCTTGCAAAAGCAGGGTCACCTAGAGCACATTGCACAGGATCGTGTCCAGGAAGGTTTTGAATATCTCCAGAGAAGGAGATCTCTCTGGGCAACCTGTTCCATCTGGGACTCACACAGTCAATAAGTTTTTTCTTCAAATTCAGTTGGAACTTCCTGTTCCTCAGTTTGTGGCTGCTGACTCTAGTCCTAGTACTAAGTCAGCACTGAAAATAGTCAGGCTCCATTCTCTTGACACCCTCTCTTAAGATATTTGTTCTCACTGATAAGGTCCCCCTTCAGTCTTCTCAAGGCTAAATGGTTCCAGTTCTCTTAGCCTTTTCTCATAAGAAAGATACTCTGTTCTCTTAATCTTTGTAGCCCTTTGCTGGGTTCTCTCCTGTAGTCCCATGACTCTCTTATCCTGGAGAACCCAGAACAGGACACACTACATGTGGCTGAGTAGAGCGGGAGGATCACCTGCCTTAACTTGTTGGCAATACTCTTAGTAACACACCCCAGAATACCACTGGACTTCAGGGCCACACAAATCATTGCTGGCTTATGATTAACTTGTTGTCCACTAAGACTCTCATATCCTTTGCAGAGCTGATGGAGAGCAGTGCAGCAATAACATCTGCCAGTTCCTGCAGCTCTTGTGGTTGCATCCCATCAGGCCAATGGATTTATGGGTGTTGAGTTTACCTAAGTGATCTCTAATCTTGTCCTTCTAGACTAAGGGTAAATTTTCCTTTCTCCAGACTTTCTATCATCTCAAATGTCTTGTCTTGTCTCTCTCATGTCACAGGTGCTGACTGTTAAAGATTTTACCAAATACTTCTGATCTAGTTCTCTGCTAGCAGTACCATGGTTTGCCATTGCCTGAGAGGTGTTCTTGATTTCTCTGCCATTGCCTGAGAGGTGTTCTTGATTTCTCTGACCTGAGTTTCTAGCTATCTCACATGACCAAGATTAATCTTTCATCATTGCTCTGTGTAATCATGCCACTATGTAGTGGCCATACATTTCTGTGATGTTCCTATGATGTTCAAGTGAATGTCAAAACTTGAACAAGCTACCTAAATGCTCTTGATTAGTTCCAACCTCTGAGCAACCTTTCATAAACTTGAACTGTTTGTTAAATTTTCAGTGAAACACCTGTCTTCAAAAATGATACGTTTGCCTTATTCATTCCCAGTAACAGGTTGTGATCTAATGAGGCTGGAGAGTTTCCTGTAGCTGATATCTGAACAGTTGTGCACTTCATGCTGTTCCATATGCATGTTCAGCTAATTCATGGCTTGCAGGCATGACTTTTGGCTTGCTGTATGCATATTGCTTTATGTAAGGATGAAATGTTTGTTGTCTCAATGTCAGCCCCTGCATTACTATTCAGGGCCATCTTACATTCACAGCTCATCCACAAGCTGGCAGAAGGTGTTAACGCCCTCTAGCATTGGATCCTTAGTTCCAGAGTATGCATTGTTTCATTGGATAGAGCAGCTTCACATCCAAGTTTCTGGGGGTTATCTGAGGACTTCCAGAGGGATAAGTACCAATTGTACCATGTTGATAAAGCTTGTCTTCTGCTCCATACAGCTGTAGTCTGGAATGCGGTCTGTATTTGGTCTGCTCACAGTACTTTTGTTTCACTTACCATTTCATTGTATCTCTGTTGGCTGAGGCTGAGAATACATTTTTGTTTTGTTTTGTTTTGTTTTTGATGCTTTTTTTTCATGTAATGTACACACTGTGGAAAAATAATTTAACTACCATAAAGTACTGAACTTCATTTGTTTCTTGTGATGTGTCTCAGCTTTCAGTGCCAAAGGAGATTTCAGGTCTCACAGTTTTGATGTATCAATCAGACCTGGTTAGGAGTCATTTCATTTTGTAGATGTAGTTCTGGATGTCTTCTTTCTTGACCTCTATTTCACTTACAATAAAAATGTCATCAACAATTTTAATTCCTGGAGATCCTTTACTGTCTTTGCAACATCCCCAGTTTTGGCCTCAATTTTATCCAACTCTGCCATGGTGAATTCTTTATATATGAAGTTGTTAGTGCATTTGTCCTGAATAAAATGAGTCTGATTCCCTTGTTTGTTGCTGGTAAGCAGTTGAAATTACATTTCGGCTAGACTCAAATTGGCCTATGGTCTGATGTTATAGTTATAGTTGAATAGCTGACAGCCATATTCTACAGCATAATGGAAGAGGAATCTTGGACTTCTAAACCCAGTCCTAACATCCACCTCACCGGAAACCTTTGCATCTCCACTACTGTTTCTTTATTTTTAGATATTTCTATAACACAATGCAGGAATTGACTTCAGGTCATGTTTAGTGTTATATTAATCCAGCTTCACAACACTACATGTTGGCATATCTTCATGTTTGGCTTAGAGATGTATTCACTGGTACTGTTAGGGGAGAAGACAGATAATCTCTGGTATGACATTTAATATGTACTCATTTCTTTAAAACTGCATAGGCTGCTTTGAGCTTGGCTTAGCTGCGTCTGTGAATCTCATTTATCCAAATAACAAATTCAAAGTCAGCTCAGAACCCTTTTCAGGGGATTTCCCACTTTCTTATTTATCTCCTTCCTTAAGATGCCCTGACATTACTTTCTGTATGGTACTCTACAAGTCTGAATTCAGATGGCTGACAGGAACATTGTGTTTGTACAGGATCATGCTTCTCATAAACAGATTGCTAGAGTTGTTTTCTAATATACATACACTAAACTATGATTCTCTATTTTCTATCATTTATCCTATCATTTATTTCTATCATTTTTTCTATTATTTTTTCCTGGATTAATCTAAGACAAACTGAAATACTTTCTGTACATTAGTGATGGCTTTGATCTCATCACTGGATGCTTTAGCTGTCCTCCTTAATTGGAAATATTTTATGGCTAAATCTACTTTTTAAATAAATTATCACATTCTACAACCTCCAAAAAGTCCCAGCTCAAAGCTCAATAACCTTGGCAGTGTTTTAGCAGGATAGCCTTGCCAATGCTCAGAGTAGGACAGACAGGTTTATACAATCAATATAAAAATGTATGAGATCACTATTAATGTGTCACAAGTAAATTTTTATTTGATGAAGCTCTGGCAACTGTTGTGTTTGTATATGTATTGAAGTGAAACTTTCTGAACTCACAGAATGGTAACTGAACAACCCATTTTCGTGGTAATACGTTACCACGAATCCCATTCATTTTGTAAGACTTCTTGTACTTCCACTCTCTCTGGCCCCAATCCACTAAACTAAGATGTGAACTGTGGATTTGCTTTCTTGTTCCAGAGAGGCTGTAAGTTGCTTTTCAATCTTTTTAAGCAATGCAGAAAATAATGTTTCTTGCAGCTATAGAAAAACATGATTATAAAGATATAATAGACACATTTACAGCTATTTATGTTAATGATGTTTCTTATGAGATATTTGCTTATTTAGACCATAACTTTCACTCAAATACTTTTAGCATTGAGTGAAAACACAAAAAAAATTCCCCATTATCCCCCTCATTAAAAAGAGTACCAGGAAATATTTCATAATATCATGGTAATACATGACACCAATTGAAGAATCTTATAATGAGTGTTCTCTTATATTGCGAGTTCTTTGCATTGCTTTTAAAGTTAAACATGCTAGAGTCTCTCTCTAAAAATTTCTATTTAATACCTTCCATAACTATTTTTGATATTTATCTTAAGAAATGTAAGAATGTTCTAATGAAGCATTAAACCTCTAAAAGCACATTTTAGTGATATTAAACATAAAATTGTGAACTTAAAATATTTTAAAGTCAAAAACTATCATAAATATTTAGCTTTCTACCATACTTAAAGTATAATATGTCAATATTTTATTTGGAATTTTACAGATGAAACTTATTTTATTTAGTATGGCATATTTAAACAGTTTTAAAAGTCAGAGACTAAAATGTTTTGAAATCATTTAATCAACTTTTTCTATCCCAAAGAACTATTGTTTTTGAAACATCTCTGTCAGAAATTTACCTTTGAATATTGCAACACTTACAAGTGCCAAACTAGAAAGTTAAAAAAAAATGTACAGAACAAAATGTGTCTCTGAATACAAAGGAATTGCAATGAACTTCAACTAACTTTTCGCTAACATCAAACTTCAAAAATTTTACTTATAACAAGAGGCTATTGTACTTTAGTCTGCCAATCGTTCAGTGTTCTTATGTCTTGTGTTCTAAATTAGATTGCTTCTGTGACACTCTATGACATCTCATAGAGATTAAACTTAAAATAACTTACATATTCAAGAAATTAATGACAAACAAGCATAAATATTGCTTCTATGGTGCTGGCAAAGGGCACAGGATGATAAAAACTTTTTTTTTTTTTTTTAGAGAGTGTTTTTGGTATCTTTTAGCTGTGTGTATCTGTATATGTGTTCGTCCATATCTGAAGCATACTAAGATAGCTCCTTTCCATTTCTCTGATAAACCAATCCTTTGTATACTTTATTCAATAACCATTTCCTTTCTAAATAATCCTATTACCTTCAATCAACTTGGATTTTTATTTGTATATAACTGCACACATCACAGTGAAACTTACTTAAACTATAAATTTAATGTGCTGTATTAAGAGTATTAAGTTATCAGTGAATTGACTAATCAAATTGTTGAATAGGTTTGATTTCTTCAAATCTCTCAAGATATTCACTTCTCTTTCTTTGTACAACTGTTGTTTTAGGCTTTTTTTTTCTATTTGTATTTAACTGTTAAGTAATCAAAAACTTAATTAATCTTCAGCTGTGATTTAACAATGCTGGAGCAATATTTTTAACTGAAATTAATTGATGTTATAAACAAATGTGATGGTATCATAGAAAAAAATATATGAAAATACGATGCTACTTCTGTTGGTACAATAAGAATCTATTTCTCAGATTGGATTTTAGGTGAGCCAAGTTATGATATCCGCTCCCTTGAAATAAGCCCGCATTTCAGAGGAGTAAAAGAGTAATTCGGCATTAAAGTTTCTCAGTAATTTAAACAATGAATTTTTAAAAAGGTAGCATTATTCCCTAAAAAAGGAAAAATATGGAAAAGAGGGGTTTTTTTTGAGTCGATGGAAAAATTTTAAACTGAATTCTTAATTCAGAATTGTCAACAGATACTAATAATAATTTAAAAATCTGTAGTAGGTTTCGTGAGGATGATATTATGTTTTCAGAAGTTGGGTGTGATCTTCCCCATGATTTAGAATAATTTATATTTTAAAATTCTTTTTGTTACTTTTGCTTATTGAAGGACAAAAATATTATTTTAGTAATTCAATGCTTGCAGTTGCATTTCAGTAATTTAAAATAAAAAAATCAAAGTATCATGAAAATTAGATGATTCTATGAAATAATCTCTGGATATGATTTT
Source organism: Tinamus guttatus (assembly GCF_000705375.1). The sequence goes on along the minus strand of NW_010581712.1, from coordinate 28,424 downwards.
CAGGCACATTCCCAGAAGCATGTGGAGAGATTTAGCAGCATGACTTCTCATAATTTTTACTGAAACTCACATCACTATCTCCCTGAGGAACAACAATTGAGTCTTGATGTTTTTCTCTTTTTGTTAACTTTCTGGTAAAGCAATAACTTACTGAATTAAGGGAGCCATCTTTTCTGCAGTAGGGTATATTTCACAATTAAAACACTGGAGCAGTGAAATTTGGAAGGATTTTAAAGATAAATTCCTTCGATACCTGTTGCTGCTTACAAGTAACCACAAATGAAATCAAACCAAAGTATTGTGGTGTAACAGAAAGAGTTTTTAAAAATCTCCTCTTAGAAAAAATCCAGTAAGCTTTGGAAATTACTATATTGTTCAGCAAAGATTGTTTGGTTTGGATCTTAATTTTTCTAATTACCGACTAAATGGTAGTGTTTATTAATGTGTTATTATTTGTATGAGAACAAGGTTTCTAGAAATGACTTATGAATTAAAAACTGAATCCTTAATCTGACATAAGAATATGTTTCATTTTCCGTTATGAAGACAAAACACCTGAAGGAGAAGAGGATTTGGAAAGGAAAATAAAGCACTTTTTTTTGATGATCAGATCAGAATGATGATCTGATATTTAATGGACATCTAAAAATCCATTCTTATTCAGTGGAGTTTATGTAAAATTACAAGAAAAGGAGAAATGTATGTGACAGCTGTCTAGAATATGACAGGCTTACAGAAAATAAAACACAAGTGTTAAAGTCTAGAAAATTGTTTTTAAAAATGAGTAAAGCCACTGCCAAAAAAGGACGATTTTCTCATTCATACAAACCAAAATGAAACTTATCTGCCTTACCATATAACATATATCAACTTATATTAATGATCACTCTGTGCGACACCAACCTTTAAGTTCATATTTGTCTTGTTGCTATTAAAAGGAATTGTCCAATATTTCTTTGCAGGTGTTAATTTACATTTTGGCAGCTGACCTCCAGTAAAAAAGTTTGATGTTCTTCCTTTGTATAAGACTTTGACATTTATTCTTAGGAAGGTAAATAGTGTTCTAATGTCTTTCATTTTTTAGAGTATCCTTACAAAAGGAAAGAAGAAGTAGACAGAGACACACCTGACCTTTTAAAAAATATTTTGAACTGCTTGTTGTTCTATTCAACTCATTCTAATGATTCAAAACATGAATTATAAGAACTGATTATCACATTTATTTTTAAAGAAGAGTCCACTGAAAACTTTTACAAGCTCTTCAAAACCATTTTTGAACAATTGCAAGAAGGTGAAGAAGAGTGCACATGGCTATAAAAAGAGTGCAATGCTATATGTAAAAAATAAAAACATACATAATCAGCACTTGTTACCTTTGATTCAGAATAATTTTGATCACAGCATAGAGTTGTAGAGAACTTTTTTTGTCAGTAATTTAATGAAATCATATCCTTTTATATAAAAAGTCAATATCTGACTTTTTTTTCCTTAAAGTGGGCTCATTTTCAAACATTTTGTAAATGATGAGTTGTTACATATTTCTGAATATCTGTTTTATATTTCTTCCTTCTCTTTGACTCACCAAAATGTAACACACACACACAAATCAAAACAACAAAAAGAACAAGACAAATACTGTATGTGTTCATCCAGAACACTAATAGATATACTCTGGATGGCCTGTGGGATTCAAATTGAACATAATTCTGCAAAGGTCCTAATTTTATTAAAATTAAAGAATTTAATCTTCATGTCTTATCCTCATGTAACATCAGTGAACAGCACACATTTTATTTTTTGGCAGAAATTATATGTTATTGATATGTTATTTTTATTATTTGAACTGCTCGTGAATTACTCCTTTTGAAGTAATGGTATTAAATGGATGTTGTTACCAACCTCATATAATTATCTACTGAATACAGTAGAAAGCTAAGTTATAAAAATTGCATATACTAGCTGCAGGTAATTTTGCGTAACCTATTTCAGTCTTCCAGTCTCTCAAGAAGTATGATGGGAATAAAATGCAAGTATGCTACTTTCTGACAAATTTAGACTGTGGATCACTTGTCTTTAATCTGCTGCTCTCAGCTATTCCTGCAGGCTCCCACTCTTGTTAATATATAAAGATTAGTTTTCCATATATTTAATTTGAACATTAGGGGTTGGATTCATCTTATCTATGGGTACCTGCAGGATAGATGCTGGTATCTGAAATTAGTTAATGTAAAGTCAACTTTTTAGAGTCAGTAGAGGGAAATAAGCATTATTCCACAAAGATCAACAGATGTTTTCAACTCTTAGCCAGAAACTTATATCTGCAAAAATTTGATTTACCCTGTAGTTCCTATATTCACTGGATATGAATATATGTGCCTGTAAAAGTTCCCTTGGTACCTCAATTCTTCTTCAGATCTAAGGTAGTCAATAGTCATAAGAAATCGTACAGAATGATTATCTATTTGTCCTGTTTTAGACTTTAAGCTAAGAAGATTCATACCCTTAAAGTACCTGTTTCTCCCCTCTGAGCATAAAGGCAGTCTGGGCAACTAGTTCAGGTGAAGATGATTCCACTACTCTGACATGAATAATATAATAAATAGAGTTTTAGCTCTAATTTATCTGAGTACTTTAATATTTAATTCAAAGTATAATCAGTTTATGTTGATTTGAATGCCTTTGAATATGTTGTGTGGATTTTTTTTTTTGCTTTTGTGTACACTCCACATAGCTAAAAGAGTTAAGACTCTTTTAACAGTTAAGACTAATCTTTTTAAATATATACCTTATGTGTAAAGTGTTCTGTATTTTGTGGGTTTGATTCAGAAACACAAAAAGTGTTATTATTCATAATGCCTCTTTCACTGGAAAATACATGCTCACTAACTTAGCTTCAAATGTTGTTAAAGAAAATCTGCAGATGGAGCAAAAGGGCAAAGGGGTGACATCTGGCATAGCAGGCTCTCTAAGATGATTTTGGCACACAGCCTGCATTAAACGACAGAAGCTGAGAAAAAAAATATATTAGAGTAAAAAGAAAAGAGAACATGATACAAAATTTATTTCTAATCTTTAGCTATTGCAAACCTGTCAAAACTAGTCAAAGTGCTTCAGTTTATTGTCTGTCATATCTTCCACTGGGCCATCCTTTGATCCCTAAATGACCCAAAAACTGGTCTGAGGTGTGACATTTTGTCAGCCTGACTACATCTACCCACTGCAGCATTTCTTAATCATTATACACTTGATTTCACCTTTTCAGTTTTCACCTGAATGAGCGATATAGGAAAATATCCTCATCATTACCAGCCTTCATGCACTTCATTTGTCGAAAGAGCTGAGATGAAATACATGACACGCTCTTTGAAGTGTTGCCAAATGCATTTTATACTTTAAACAAACAATGCCATGGAAACTATGCTGTGTACGTCCTTGGAGGAAATCAGAACATGCATTCCATCTACACACCAAAAGAGAAAGAAAAATATAGACATTGGAATTACTAAAGCTACTTGGAGGCAGGGGCAAAATTTAGTGAACATATCTGACTGAGCCAAAGCCCAAGATTGGTGATTTTATTTTCTCTTCTCCATTAACAATTTACTTTCTGTTTCTATTTTATTTTATTTATTTTATTTTACATAATGACAAAGGCAGAACGGGAGAGCAAATATTAATTTTGAGAGATCAAGATCTTATCACTTGTCAGATATTAGGAGCTAATTCTGCCAAACTCAGAATGACTGACTCTTCCTATATAGACTGTTTTACACACCTGGGAGACTTTGTTGCCTTTTAACACACATATGCATTTGGGAGGTATTCCTGTGTTTTCTGTGTTGCTGATGTGAAGTCACTCTGCTAATTTGCTTTGAGTAATGTGTATTTGCAATAAGGTGCATATTCTGTTCTGAAATCATAGTTCTGCCTCTTTTTTCAGCTCCCTATTTCTGCCATAATTTTAGAAAGATAATTATTTTAGATGAAAAGATTTGAGTATATTTTAGCATTATGTGAATCCTACATTCTTCCTTCATTTCACTAGCATTTGTATAGTACAAATTGTAGCTAAATAATTTTTATATTTTTGTGCTTTTTCTTTTTTTTGGTTGATTCTTTGTCTCACCATTAGATTTCCTGTATTTGATAGATGAAAAAAAATGATTACAATTTTTGACCTCCACTTTTGGAATCAGTTTCATGGCCTTGGGCACAGTGGAGTGGCACTTATTTTATGACGCCTCATGAATCTTCTAGTTTGAAAATTCAAGTAGGTCTTATGAAGCGTTTGTAGGTCAGTGGATTTAATATTGTTGCTTATAGGATGTGAGAAAAGAAATTTTCAATCCAAAGTCCTTCAGCAGATTTAACACAGGTTCCATTCATGGAGTGCAAGGCATGAGTTATCACACAGTTGATCTGCGAATGCAGTGTATTTGGAAAAAAAAAGAAGTAACTAACTTAGCACATTTCTCCTCTGAGTCTGTAAGGAAGTTTGGAAAAGCAAGTTCTACAGTTCTGTGACTCACTGCTGTCTAAACCTTGTACAGCAAATATGTATCATTGTCCAAATTTCTTTAGTCAGTTTTTGATCATATAAAACATCATTAAAATATATCTTACACTTCTATACTAGGGTATCATCATCAAGAGCAATATTTTATAAAGCAGAAAGGAAACATTATAGATTGAACTCTAACAGTGCACTGTTTCTCTGGAGAAAAAATGCAGGCAGAAATAGCAGAAATAAATCTGGAAGTATTATTTTTCCATGGACATGTACCTTCCATCCAACATCAATGTAAAATTTGGCAAAGAGTTTACTCGTCTTTGCTTAGAGGAAGCCAAGGACTAAAATAAAAATTTAGTGTGGAGTGCTAATGACAGAGGTTTGATCAGAAGTTTTACTGTGACTTTAGCCGGTACTATTAAATACTGTGATAGCAGAATAAACATAGCTGAGGAAAAAATAATAAATATTAGCATCCTCAGAACAAAATATTAGCATTCATCTTTATAAACAGGAGATATCTAGTCATCCTTTCTTTTCTCTTCCTAGAATAGAAGTATCTAAATGAATTCTCTTTTTTTTATTTTTTTGCTTCGGGGGAATAGTGAGTAAATCAGTCTCTAACCTTCTTTGCAAGGAGTCCTTGTTGCATAGAAAAGTAAAAATACACTGAAAATTAACATAGTTTCTCCCTTCTTTGAATTATAAGTACATGAAAAGTAATTCCAATAAGCTAGACATAAGAAAATTACAAAGAACAGGCTGCTTGAAATTATTACCAATGGTCTTTTCTTCTTCTCATTCTACAAGCTATGCTTGCAAGGAAAGCATATACCAGTATCTGAGAGATTCCTGAAGATAACTGTATCCAATTTGGTTTATTTAAAAAAGAATGGTTCTTGGTAATGGGTTATAAATTGGTAGAGGGCTCTAAAAACTTAAAATGGAAGGGCTTCAAAGCAGGCAAAATCTCTGCATGTGAAAGAATGACAAAAGTGTTTTGGGAAGGCAAGAAGCATTTCTTCACAGGCTCACTGTTAGTGGTGTTAGGGCATCCACATATTTTTAAACTTGTACCTTTTTCTTTGTCAAGAATATGTGATGGAGAGAAATTATACACTTACACGCACTGCCTGGGATGGCAGTAGCAAGAACTTAATTGTTTTAATTTCAACAGTAACAAATTGATTTTTTGAAAATTCTGAAGCTTCATTATGCCAACAGCTGTGCTATACAATCTACCCATTACTAGTCAATGGGACAAGCTGTAGGTCACAGTCTGGGGTGTAAAAATGTGGGGCGATATTCTTTAGCAGTTTGATTTCAAATAGCTTCAGTGCTGGCAAAGGAGGTTTCTTATGTTCTCCGGGGAGGAAAGGAGACAAAGGCTACATGTGAAAAATGGCTAGAATATGAAATGGCCATTGTCATAACGTCAATATGCCTCATTGTTGTCACAGCAATAGGCATTATGGGTTTAATGTATTAGTGTCATCTTAAATTGCATTTCAAATGTAGTCTCTGCTTCTTTTCTTCCTTTCTTTTCTTTATTAAGGTTATTGAGGGAGAGAGACAATCCCTTATCAAATTTATCAGCCTGAATACTCAATGAAAGAAATGTGAAAGGCACCTAGTCCATGCAGCCCAAAGCTGCCCTGAAAAATGAAATATCTTACAGTATCAGAACAGAGAGCTTATTCAAAAACTGCATGAGTGCTCCAGAAGAGTAATATAGATCCAGACTGTAATAAACCCTATTGCATTAAAAATATACCATAAAAATAAATAGACATATAGGATAACATAATCTGTGCTTTCTTTTCCCATGTTGAAAACAGACATATAAGTAGCACACAACCTACGTAATTTACAGAACCTAAAACAAACTCTACACTGAATATAAATGATGTTATTTTCATTCTGTGGTAAATGCACTTTAAAATAAGTAATATTATTCAGAAGAATATGTCCAATTTCTCATCTGAATCTATTAACCAAAAAATAAAGTTTTCCAAAAGCCACTATTTACCATTGTCTAAGAGAGATTACTATGTGAAACCTGTATACAGAAGAGTCCTGCCTTCAAAAGCAAGATGGAAGTCATAAAAGTCCAACTTACAGTTACACACTGAAATCTCAAATTTTGCAGAAAACCATCCTTATAGTGCTAAACTAATTTTAGTTTTTCTTACCTATTAACTTCAGTGTTAAAGGCATCTAACTTGTTCAGAGAAGTCAGATTTCTCATATAAAAATCCACTATCTGTCTTTTAAAGAAGGGCAGTAAATATTTGCTTTTTTATCGGTTGTATTCTGATATCTTTCTTATAGTTTCTTTCTCATGAGTCATTTCCAGTTAGATGTTTCTATATAAAATGTTATTTGCAAAATGCCGATTTACAAATATTTCCTTATTCTTATTTTGATCTAATATGAAGCAGGAAACCCTATCCTGGGAGCAAAACTATAGTTTGGGATTTTGGGTTAATTTTGAACATTGTTCCTCAACCTTGAACTTACCCATAAAAAAAACCAAATCTGTCTTCCAATCAGGCAATTTTCTCTTTCTGTTTATATATATATATGTGTGTGTGTGTGTGTGTATATATATATTTTTATATATATATTTGTGTGAGCTTAGGTAGTCATTTTTGATTCAGCGTATTTTAACTGTGTAGCCTGATTCAGTAAACTCAGTAGATGATATACTCTATATTCCATGGGAAACTGTTGTTCTGTTGTTCAAAGCAGACAAAGCTGTGCTTCAGGTTTATGGAAAGGAGAAAAAATAAATAAATAAATAAAAGCTGAGAAGACTGCTGTAGTTTACATGAAAGGGTATTGGGATATGAATAAAAGATTCTTTCATGCTGCAGAAGGAAAATAGGGGAAGTAGAAAGTTCACAGAGTAGGTTTATGAGAAGAATTGTGTAATGTAAGCCATAAACAAAAAGGAGTGAAGTCCAAAATTTGGGAAATTTTGACTGTGACTGAAAAATAGAAGCTTAAATTGAGTCTAGGACTATAGTTTCTTCAGCCATTTGCTGGGTTCATATTCCTGGCTCTCATTTAAAATAAATTTTACTCACATTATTGCAAAGGCTTTAAATAACTTTAACCTGAGCCTAAAATGATACAAAGCATTCGTTTGATTTCAACATTAGTCTCTGCAAGATGGACAAATAGCAGGTCCCAGAGACTAGACCTCAGCTCTGAGATTTGGTGATTGCAACTGGCTGGGTAGTAAAAGCTACCCGCTTTAAATATATCAGGGATCATGGTTTAATCTTTAGGTATAATAAAAGTTGCACAATTTAGCGATGCTCTCACCAAGCTGACTGTATCGTGCTGCCTTTTTTGTAAAGCTCTTGGAGGTCAGCTGATACTTATGTTGGAAACTGGACTCGGCCATGAAGAGGACTGATTGCAGTTTGTAAATAAAGATCCACTAACTTGAATAAGTTTAGAAATTGCTTTCCTTTTTCGTGTTGTTATTCTCAGCTAATTAAGGTAATTGTAGTTAATTGAAAAGGCATGATTGGCTTAATTGGATCTGAAGATGCCACAGGAAAATCACTAACGATGAAAATGGAATTGATTTGATAGCACCTACTCCAAACAAAAGGGAAGTTTGAGCATTATGGATCTCTAAAGAGCAAAACATTCAAGAAAATACAGTTATCTTCTTTATCACACTAGCTATGAACATATGCAGGATTGTTTTACTGAAGCTAAGTAGAAATAGTGTCAATTTCATAAATTTATAGAGCTTTGCTCTCTTATATAATGGCCTTCATCTTTCCCTCTAATTGTGTTGCAAGCTGCTCTGGTTTGAGTGAGGCAATGAGGATGAAAAAAAAAATGGTGGTTAAGGAAGTAGGCTGCACCCATCAGCTCCAGGAGGATCAGGGTAAATGAGGAAAGCTCAGACCACATTAAAATTTATTAGATTTTTAGATAGTGGTCTCTTCTGATTTGCTGGGTTCCCTTTGTAGTAAATGGCTGATGAATGAAAATGCTGATGCTGTCCCATGTGGAATTAGTCAACAGTACTTCATTCTTTGGTAGCCATAGAAACAAGTCCCAGACTGCCCTCATGAGGTTCATGGAAGCGGGCTTTGAAACCTCATATAGGAGAAGCAGCAATGTGCTTAGTATAATTACTACTTAGACCAGTTGGACAGGAGTCATACTGTATGATGAACATTTTAGCAGCTTGACTCTGAAAGTACATGGCTTGTCTGAAGAGTCCATTTTATCAATAATGATCTACAAATTGTTTCTAAGGAATTGAAGACTTTTATTTGTGGAAGTGAAGTAAAAATGCAGAAGGCTAGTCATTGTCCACTCTAAATAAACTATAAAAGGTCTGTTTTGTACCAACTCTTACTGAGACACAAATAAAGAGAATAAACTTCACAAGGTTATATTAAAAACTGCCCCTTATGAAATTATTCAACACAAGATGCCAGCAAAGGTAGTTTTCATCAGATAGAAACTATTTCTCTCTCTAGAACAGATTGAACCAAAAATTACTCAAATATCGTGGTGTAAAAAATCATAAATTTAAGCTTTAAGAAATATTAAGATCAGACCAAAAGGCATAGATTTAAAAATTTGGAGGAATACAGTCAAGAGGTATTTAAAGCAAAGGCTTTGTAAACAGTGGCATTTACAGTTGAACTAGCTGGAGAAATAATGAAGAAACATTAACTAGTTGCAATTACAAGCATGCAAAGAAAGTAGACAGGAAATGGATAGAAGTAGCTGACCATACCAGATCAAGCCTTAGATAAGGCTTTTTTTATTTTAAATAATACCATTCACATCAGCTGAATAATTTATTAGTGAAGGGGTATTTTCTTTTTTTGACATCTTAAGAATTGCATCTATGAGGATATTGTAAATAATAATTATAAGCAAAAATATTACTCAAAAAAAAGCTAGAGTTAGATTGCACTCCCCTAAATAAATAGGCCCATAGTACACTTCTAAAAGGAGGTAAAAATAATTGGGCTACCGCTTTGTTTGCAAACGATCCATGTATTTATGTGTTTGAATAGGTGGATCAAGCATCCTGACGAAATTTCTTCAATCTCTCTCAATCTCTTTGTGCCACATTCCCTGTGGCACAAAGGATTTGTTTCACAGAAGTGTATTACTTTTGTTTTGCATTAAGCAAAGTAGGGTATGTTGGAAGGTGCAATTCAAAATAGGCATCTACTTTCAAAATATGAGGAATTGATGAAAGATGGGAATTTAGAAGCAAACCCTTTCTTTACCAAAAGTATCAGTCACAGCTAACAGAAAATAGCAAGAAGCATAAAATGTCATGGATAGTTTTCCCACAGATCTGTGCCATGAAGTAGCTAGCTTACTATTATAGGGCAAGATATCAGAAGCAAAACCAACCAAGAGGTCTGCAAATCGCTTTTTATTCAGCTTTTTTATAGTTCAGAGACCACTCTGACACTAAATAGACTCTGTTTTGCCTAGAAGGACAGCTCTAATCGTTGGACTCCTCTTCAGCTCTACTTCTTTCCCATCAAACAGCGCATTCCATGGTAAAATGTTTATCTTTTTAATAAACATAGTTTATCTACTAGCAATTTCTTGCGGGAAATGCCATTGACAATGTTTAGTACTTGTTAAAATGTGCAAACTCTCCTACCTTAATGCCTCAAACTTTCAAATCCATAGATTAAATATTTGGCAGAAGCTGATTCAGCCTAAATGATTTACATATGAAGCCTGTAATAGAGTCAGCAATTTAACTCATGAAAGTTGAATTTCCATACTCAGGGCATAATGTCAAGTTGCCTCACCAAAGAAGGGTGAGTGTCTGTGATCAAAAATAAAATTACTCTTAGGTCAGGAAATCATACAGCCTGCCAATTTGTCACGCAGCTGCATCTTTCTACTCCAGTAAAACAACTTAAAACTGAGGGCTTACTTTGCTGCAATGTTGTACAAGAACTAGAGTTTTACATCCTCCTCCAGCTGTGGATATCTATGTGCCAGATGCAAGATGAGCAGGCCTGGGGCTCTGCTTCAAGATGACTGTACATTTATATAGTTCTATAGTAAACAGGGTATATTTTCAACTAGACAGAAAAAAAAAAAAGAAAAAACAAACAAAAACAAACAAACAAACAAAAAAACCCCAAAAAAGCAGATACTGGAAACAATGCACATTTCCAAATCGATACACTGTCACTAACAAGCTTCACTGGGGACACAATGTTGATATGAAATAAAACAGAAATTGAAGGTATTTTTCAGTAAAGATCTTGAATACAACTCTGAAAAACACATTGTGGAGGAGAGAGGAAAGATGTTTAGGAATGGAAAATTGGCTGAGTTTCAGTTATATTAGTGAAAAGTGAGACTGACCGAATTTACTTGGCTTTTTATAATATGTGAAACAAAAAGGTAAATCAAAGCTTACTCTGAATTTATGAAAAGCTACGAACATGCAATATCATGAGAATAGATCATATAATTTGATCAGTTTATCAAGTTTATAACGTTTTTCAAGTTGGGATCTAGGACATTTCTTTCTACATTGTGTACCTCCAATCAGTCTGGGAGTTGAAAGGAAGGGCCTGAATTTCAGCAAGATATTTTATGAGACTTAGTTAATTGTTGTGCACCTGAGACCAATTTGATCTCGTAAAGCCCAAAGACTCCCATTTGCTTCTAGGTTTGCTAAATAACCTGAATAATAGGAGATTTCCTATTTTGCATAGCCAGTTCTTGGACTGCCTCTATGCACAAAATATTTTGCCATGCACCGCTGCATAATTACAGTCTTTCAAAATGCAGTGTAGCATCCCTCTGGAATTAGGTGGTTTGGGCAAACTGCATTCTCAAGGTGAAGTTCCAATATCTCTAAATTTCTCAGTTATAGTTATCTATGTGAATGCAGGAAGAACACAATATTGGAAGGTAAAATTTTGCCTCTCTTATTTTGGTAACATCTGGAAATTGTTTTTGTTTAAATTACACCAGGCACAAAATTCATTCATGACAGCTGTGCTTTGCAGAGCTTACTTGTTTTTGTCCTTTTCTAAAAAGCAAAAATGTGCAAAACAGGTGAAAAGCCATTCTATCACAAAGCTTTATTTAATAATGGCAATTCTTACATGAAAAACAATTATAAGAAAAGAGAAAGCAGGGAAAACAGTATGTGCTACTTGTACTGACAAAAAATGTGTTTATTTCATGTTCAATTATTAATGGAAAAATATACCTATAAATTTTGAGTGTACTTTTTATACTAAGCAGTACTGTAAAATGGATACAGTATTTTTTTCTAAAGTCTGAACATAAAAATGTATAAGAGCACACCACTGCTGGAAGAAGTAATTACATTTTTACTATGATCATATAGCACCCTGCCTGGCTGTGAAGTTCATGGGTTGTGCATTCATTTTGGAGGTTACAAAGTAGTACTGATAATAGTTTCTTCTAGTACCAATATTTTGTGTACTATTCCTCAACATATCTTCAAGATGAAATCTCCAGTTCATCTACATAGCTGGATCACAGAATCACAGAATCTCAGAATGGTTGAGGTTGGAAGGGACTAGAGATCATCTAGTCCAACCCCCCTGCTCCAGCAGGGACACCTAGAGCACGTGGCACAGGGTGGCACCCAGGTGGGTTTGGAAGATCTCCAGAAAAGGAGACTCCACAACCTCTCTGGGCAGCCTGTTCCAGGGCTCTGTCACCTTCACAGGAAATAAGTTCTTCCTCACATGGAGATGGAACTTCCTGTGTTTCAATTTGTACAATTGTCACTGGATCCCAATAACCTCTTGTTGAACAATGCAATGTCCTCACTTCTGAGGTACAGAAGATTCCTGTTGAGCTCTCTTTCAGCTTAGAAGTTAGTGGCGACTATGTACTTCAGAAATGCAAGCGTTTAGAGTCTAATGATACACTGAATACTCTTTTTCCACAAAAGTTTTTAGAAGAGATCCCTAGTACCTGAGAGGGAACCCTCTCAGACTTTGGAAAAGTTCCTGGTAAGATCTCATTGGCAATATTATGTTCCATTCTGGACTACATGTCGAAGAAAGGTGAACAGAAATTAGAGCAGCTACAGAAAAGAGATGTAGGGCTGTTGAGAGAAACAAAGAGCATTATCTTTCAGGAAAAAGACTTAAAAAGATTAATCCAGTAAAATGAAACATGAGGGATGATATTGTTACCATATATGAGTATGTTATGGGGGCAGATGTGAGGAGAACTAGTTTTTAAACTAAAAGATGAGCTTGGCACAGGAACAAATGGATACAAACTGGCTATGAGTTCAAGCTGGAATGAGAAGATGGGTTCTAACTCTCAGAACACAGTTCTGGGTCAGCCTTCCAAGCAAAAGTACTGAGGGCAATAGACCCCCTAAATACTTTAAAGATAGGGCTTGGAGAGTTTATGAAAGCAATTTCATGTTTGATTTGTCTGCAGGGAGCTGACCCAAGAGGTCTCTGGCAGCTCTGTGAATAGAGCATATACCTTTATCTCTTTCTTCAAATCCTTTTGGAGAAATCTTTTCCTAGGCAATCTTCTCTATATTACTCTTCTTATCACAGTTCTCTCACCACACTTTCCCATGTGTCTCCTGTTTTGTCTTTTTTTCTTTTGTATGGCCTGTTATTATGATCTCTTCAGCACAAGGAATTTGTCTTTCCTACAGTAGCACTTACATTAATAGTACTATATAGGTGATTAATAACAATTAATAAAACCATCTGGACTATTGAGCAGTAACAACTATATGAGCATCCACCTTTTCATCTAAGTATTCCAGATAGCTACTTCATTAACTCTAAGTAAGTTTTCAAAGTGTAATTAAATGTAAAAAATTCCTCAAAGGTATAAATACTGAATAGAATAAGTGCTGCACAGAAGCAAAATCTTACATAATTTTTGTCTTAAGCTTGAATTCATAACATCTAAATATTGTACATGTATGCACAAGTATATAGCATAAGTTAATATAATTTATATATAGTAAGCGTGTATATAAAATACACAGTGAAAAATCAACAAAATAAGGCAAATATGGTGCAGCATGTTATTCTGCATCATTGAGGAAACACAACAATGTAAAATGCAGTTTAAAATGGAAATGCATATCACTAGTGTAATGAGGAGCAGCTGTAATTATGGAATGGTATATGACTACTTAATGACCTTTAAAAGAAATTGAGCATATTATATCCTGCAAATGCTCACTTAACTAATTCTTGCAGTTCTGGTAGAAAAAGGCCAGAAAAAATTATTTTAGTATTTGTAGTCCCAAATGAGATTAGACTGATTTTTTTAGTTTCGTTGTTCTCATATTATTTCTCCCATTTTTTTAGGGAGGTATATGGTCTACAGAGAGGACAAAGGCAGTCCTAATATCTCTGCAGACAGCATTAATTTCTCTCTGGCATTGAAAAATTTCCCCTGTGCTCCCATTTCAGTTCCTTCCGTGATGTTGACTAATTTAAGCAGTACTGACAAGGCAGCACTGCTACAAAGTGTTAGTCATGCCCAAGTGCCCAGAAAGCATTTGGCCACAGAACCTTTAAAAAGCAGCAACAGTTGGATCAAAAGCCTACAAATCAGAATTCTTGGCACACTAATAGCACTCATTCATTAAAGTAAATTGAATTACTGCATGCAAATTAGTTTTAAAAGAGGGTAGGGGTGACTAGTTACTACCTCAGTTGTCAGAGTAGTCACACTGATGAGGTACATGTTCTGCTAACCTGACCTGTCTACAGCTTATGTAATCATAACAATTAGAGAAAAGCTAAATTACAACCTAATTTCCTCAACTATAGCTTATGCACAAAATTTCAATGAATGCTAATGACAGAAAGTCTAAACATCTGTTTTATTCAATTTCTATGATCATTTGGGAGAAAATAAAGACTGACACAGATGCTAAAATTCTTGAAAGGACTCAAGTTTTAAAGTAATTTTAAATCATAAGCTAAGTAATGGATATTTTTGTAAGTTAAAGGAGAAAATCATGCAGCAGGTACTGTAAATTGGATAAATTTTGTTTGGCTTCTGTATGACAAATAACATATTTTTGTTCTATATATCAAACATATTAACCCAACCTGACTGCACTTGGCACCGAAAAAACCTCATGCAACACTGGATCAGCTGTTGCATGCATGGTGCTGTGCTATCCTGGTCACATTGCTTTTCTTTCCAGCTTTGGGTGTGTGCGGATGTTAGTTGTGCACACCCACAGCACAAACCTGTGAAAAGAAGCAGAATCTTTGCAAAAACTAGTGTTTTCTTTTGAAAAATGAAATATAGACAGGCTACATGCTCTTTTATGTTTATACAAATACTTGAGTGAACATAAAATACTAATATGAATTTATACAGAAATTCAGTCAAATTTCTTACTTGAGCAGCACATTGTTGCATAAGCATGCACAGGCTTCGTTGATGTGTTTGAAGAGCCAAACCTTAGCAAACCAAAACTTGGTTTTAAACAAGGTTAACTGCACATAAAGAGAATGGGGCAGGGTTTAGTTTTCATAAGAATTAATTATACTTCCATGTAGCTCCCTTGTATATCATTTGTTGAGGATGGAGGTCTTAAGCAAAGAAGATGCTTTAGAGTCCAGTCTTCTCATCCCATTCTCCATGCAACAGTCTGAGTAGTGCTGCTGGTTCCCTGAAAACCTAGAGAGAATCTTCAGGTTTTGCCCAGGGATAAAAGTAGTGCTGTCTCTGCAGCAAGGGAACAGAGAGAAGGACTAACAGAGAGTCAAAGCCTCCAGATAAATTTTTCTGATTGAAAGTCATTTAAAAGTCATTCCTCCAACTGCATTTTCAAAGGTTTATATTAAATCATTTATTAAGTATTTCGGAGTAATTTTCTCTACAGCTTGTTATAATAGAAATAATTTATTCAGAAGCCTACTTCTAGGAATCATTATTAATGCAATGCTTATAAATGTTATTTTAGTTTAAAGAATCATTGTGAGAATGGTACTTTATAATTTGCTATTTAACAACACCTTCAATTTCTGATGAAGTGAAACTGATGTATAAAATAAATTTCTAAAGTTCTAGATAAGTTTTCCTGACAAAGACATTAAAGATAAGAAATAGATCCATTACTGTTTTGGTGAGGAATTTGGTAGTGTTAGCTGACGTTTTGCTGAAGAAACAGAAACTCATCAAATACTTGTACAGACAAAACTGGAGAAGCAAGGAGGAAAGCCTGGTGTTTATCTTGACAGAATGGCTCTCAATGGTTTACAAAAAAACTTGTTTAAATGATCCTGTTTCTTCAAATTCTCTTATTTCTGATACTTATCTCAATCTTACAGATGACCTTTGAATATGTACTCCTCAGCCCTTGTTCTGTGGTTCCTGCAATTGAAGAAATGACTAGAAAGATGGGGTCAGATTTATCGCTGTCTTTCAGCAGCACAAAGCAGCTGCAAATCTGCCACAACTTGCCATCTAGACTGTTTATGTCTATTTTGTCAATGCAGATGGTTTCAAAGTTTTGTATTACCGCAGAACCATGAAATACCAAAACATGCCGGTGAATTTATCTTGTAATTTACACTATAAGTTAAATTTGCAAGCAAAAATGTGGAGAAGGCCTGTAATATTAATCAATTTGGGCTATGCACCATAGGTTGCCTGGCTTTTTCCACTAATTTTAATCTTTAAAAAATGGTTGATGAGAGGCTTTTACTAAAGTGAGTTGCCATTTCAGACTTAATAGAATTGCATTCTGTTAAAGATTGTTGATATGATCCAGGATTTCAGCAAACAAGCCTTTCATTCTCTGAAAAAGTGGCTAACAACTAGATAGATTGTATTTCATTGAAATCAAGTCATGCCAAGGGTTTCACTTGTTTCTGAAGATTTTAATTTCTTATGAAATTAAGGAGTTCAACTCCCCGTGAATCAAGAAACTCAGAATATATGAGCAACAAAACACCTATTGAGTCAGAGCACATCTCTTTGAGTAGTTTCCCTCTTCTGCAGCTCTAAACTTAGTGAAATTCAGAATTTTTTTACTTGCTCTTCTGGTGTTAGGTCCAGAGGTGATTTACATGTCTGGATTTACTGGTGTTAGGTCCAGAGGTGATTTACATGTGTGGATTTACCAGGATGTACACATCCTGGCAGTATATCTCATTTATACTCTACCCATCCTCTGTGCAGCACTCCTTATAATGCAATCTGATACATTGTAAATTCAAGCTGTTCTTCATCTTCTAGTGCCCTTTCCAAGCAAATCTGGAGGCCATCTTCACCCAGTTGTCTTAGTATTGTTAGATATATATATATTTGAAACAAGAAGCCATGCCCTTCATGCCTTGGCATCATATCTCCATCATAACACAGACATAGAACTTCCTTTAGTGATGATGTGGTGAAAGGGGAGAATTTTCCACCCATGCAGAAAATAGTAGCTGGCTATCAATAATTTCTATGGAAAAGACATACATGCTAATCTTGATCAGCAAAACAACAAAATGCAATGCCAGCTAAGGAGTTTCTTCTAATCCCCTAATAATGCAGGGGGGACATGCAATTAAACACAAACATTGCTAATGGGAAAAGTTTTAACTGAGTCTGAACCCTCCCTGTGCTCCATACTCCATTAAAGGATTTTTTTGTATTAAAAAAAAGACAAATAAAATTTCCTCCTTTCTTTCTGTTCAGGCTGCACTCAAAATTTTGTGCTTTTCTGCCTTTTATTTGTGCCTCACCTGGCTGTCTTATCACCAACCACTTCCAGTAAAGAATGGACAATTCATCCAAAATTTTATGAAAAAGCATCTAAGTCGGCTGCCGTATTAAGATGATATTGTTAAGTTGTACTGTCTGCTTGTACTGGACCTGAACTCTTGCCTATTACATGCTACAGACTTCTTTAATTTCATTTGAAGCAGGATCCAAATGACTGCATCACTTACATAAATGCCTATAGAGAAAGGGAATACTCATAAATACCTATACTCAAAATCTACCCTTGAGTAGATATCTGCCAGGTATTCTGGGTGAGCATTATGGACAGCCTAATTTGTTGCTGTTCAACAACATGAGGCCAATGCACTCATTCTGCCATATCAAAGACCATACTAAAATGAAAGTAGCTGAAGTATTTATGACTAGGGAGGCCTTTTGAAATATTTTCCTGGTCACAAGCCACATGATTCACCAACATTACTTTGCAACATTTTATTTACGCTTTCCACGTATTTTCTGTTTTCCTTTTTAATAGATTATGCTGTATAATATTTTTGCATTTCCATATATTCATGTCAACCCCCTAAAATTATTTCCTTTGTCAGAACTTTGTCCTTTTGGGAGAAAATTCTGTGTGCCTCTGTACTTTACATTATATAAAGAAACTTAGAGATCATGTATTTTCATCTGTTCTTGACAGTTTTGGACCAGGAACATTAAGGAAGAATTTGTTTTTACTGATGTTAATTTTTAACTGAGCTGTTTTAATGTTGTCTCCCAAATGTTTTTTCAAGTGCTAGGGACAGGACCTTCTTTTTAATGTTATCACATTATTTTTTAAGATATACATACTTAAAAAAAAAAAAGTATTATCATGATATTTTTGCTTCTATACACTTATCAGAGAGGCAAAGGGGGGCTGTCATCTGCTGCATCTGTGCGTCCCAGATGGCAGATATCCCAGATTACTCAGTGGAGAAAGAGACACAGCTATTTTTTTAATCCAGCTACCTTGTTTCTAAATCAGTCTGTAGGTGCAATGCATTTAATGGAACTACATCAGCATATTAAAGGACTAGTTTAATACATTCAGTATAAGATATTAGAAATTTGCTTCTCACTTTTTTCCATTTAAATATGTCTTTTCATTAATTTTCTTCAAGGTCTATCTATCTCTTATGCCAAAGTTAAGCCATATAGGGAGTTCTTATTGAATTTTATTTAGCATTTGTATTTAGTTTTGTTCTCACTCTCCTTGAGAATTTACAGCTGCCAACTACTCACACCGTATTATTTTTTGCTTCACTTGCTCTGCTTGCTTTAAAAATCTGCACTATCTTCCATTTATGCTATCATATCTGCATTTGAAATCCCTGACATCCACCTTTTGACTTTTGCTTAATCTCATTGATTTCTACACTGCTTTCTGACACCTAGATTTTATGAGTATTAATATAGATTTTACTCTTTCTCTCTCTTCCTGAAATATGTTCTGATTTTTTCATTACACATGTTCTGTATAATAGTTGACTGCAATCATCTTTCTTGAACTCATTACTTATTCCCTGAGTATGTGCCTTTTAAATTTTAATATCTTCTGCTCCTGTCTTTCACAGATGAAGTCTAATGATGGACTCTGCAGCTGTATGAGTACTACATAGGGTAATTCAGAATGTATTTTCAAGATTGCTTCCTCGTGTTTCTGGTTTAACTAGGACACTGAAGTGTTTGTTTTTCTCCAACAAATTTTATAGTTGTATGCCGTAATGGGGTTGAGGGGGGACTATTTCTGCAAATCATCCCTCAGATAATATGAGAACACTTGCTCACTTGCTCTTTTCTGACATTAAAGTATTATCTGGGAACAATATAATATAGTACACATAAGCACCTACAAATGATACTGTAGCATGTACAGCATTTATTACCTTTGTAGAGCCTACATTATAAGAACAAAAGAGCACACAATTTATCTTTTGGCTTAGGCTCTTCTGAAGGAGTGTTCTAAATGAAAAAAAAATGAAGAAAAAAGTTTCTTTATTATTTATCTACTTTCTAAAATAACTTTGAATGGATGATAAGTGTTTCTAGCATATTCAGAGATCTGGGTTCAGAGGCCTTTGAAAAGCTGAACATCTCAATATTTACTTTGAATTACCTTAAGTAGATGTTAGGTAATGTTATTCTAAAACTTTTCTACATACTTAATACATTTCTTCGATGCATTTTTAGTCTGTCTCTTAGGAGCACTACAAATCTCCTGTGATTGTGCACGCTAGTGAAGTGTATATAGCAGTGCATTGGGCTCCACCCTTTTCAAATGTATATGTAGGCTACCTGTATTTTTATCTCCTAGACTTGTAAGTTCCTTGAACGGCCAGGATGAGGGAATTTTAATACTTCTTGGAACATGTTGCATTTAAAGATGCTACAATTACTAACTGAATCAATGATGACATGGATGACAACTGAACTGAATGGCATTAGGATTTCTTCATGTATCACCCATCTGCCCAAAGCCCTATAACTGAATATAAAATACACTGAAGAGGATCCAGATGAAGATATGCTTTGAAAACCAATCAATGTTTTTATGACCTCTTCTTTCCCAAATAACTTATTTTACCTTAGAACTGTGTTTTTAGTGTATTTTCACTTTTCTTTGCAGTGCTATCTTTCATGTGCAGAACTCCAGTATGTGTATATATGAGACAACTTCAAAGAATTTATCCTTCCTATATGTTACTTATTTTGCCCTCTAGATTTTTTGACTTTGCCAAACCCTTTGTTTGTCTCCTTACACTATCAGCTCACATATTATCATGGATTAAATAATAGAGTACAGCAAAAACAAATTAAGCATAGAAACAAAAAATCCCAGATGAAAAACAAAATCTTACAGTAGCCATGGCTGATATATGTCTATTGATTACTGTATGATTCTAGGTAACATATAATATATGTGCATATATGTGCAACCTGATACAATATATCCTCCTTAATATTATTAAAAAAAGAATGAGAGATGGCATGGCTGATATAAAACATTGGTTAGTGGACATAGAGAATACCAAGTATGGAGCTTATTTGATGCTTATGACTATTATGGAAGAGAAATTATAGTAGATAAAAAGATTTTTAAGTTAATATGTTTCTACAGCACCAAAGCAGACAGAAATGACAATGGGACTCCTACCTCCAGGAACGTACATATAGTAACGACAACCTAGAAATTGGCCAGAAATATTAGTGATCTGACGGTAATATTACACGAGGTGCTTTTAGAAGGATTCTATACTTGCCAAAGCAAAACTATTTCAGACGCCACTATGATATGATCAAGCCCTAGCATAAACTAGTTGCTGGCCCAGAATATCCATGCTGATTATTGAGGGTGGATTCACACTGTTCGTGCCACCTAGTCAGAGCCACTTTAGCTCTCTCAAATGTCAATGGAGTACATATAGACATTTAAATTCATATTCTGTCAGGGGATTATTCAGAGCAGGAGAAGAGTTCAGGTAAGATGAATTATCGTCTGGTGTATAATTACCATAGGCAAAAGAGATTTGCTCACAGATATCAATTTAGTGTCATTTTTAATACTCTAAAAAAATGTTACCTGGTCTTTAGCTCTCAGTCCTTAATGGCACAGGTGAGCTCCATGTACACATCTCATAGGAATACAGTGGCCTTCATTGTCTATGTGACAACTACATCTCTACATTGACCGCAGAGGAATATTAAGGTGCCTACTTAAAAGCTAGGGGAAAAAAATAATTTGTCTAAAGAGAGACATCTTTGAGATCCCAGAGTAGACGAAAACCCACACTGCATTTTTGAACGACACATGGCCCTTCTAGCTGTAAGCTGTGATATGAGTTTTCAGAAAACAAATAATGGGAAATCTCGGATAATAGCAAACTGTGGTATTTAAGAGGGTATTGTTATCATTGCTTCTGATGTTAAGAAAATGCTATGGGCTTGGTACTTTATTTTCTTCAATTTGAAGTCACAGACAGTTGGATCTGTGGAATGATGGGCAACAAGTAACAATCAGAATATCCAGGTACCCTGTATTTAGTTGTTTATAATCTATTTATTTCAGGCATTTTGTAGCTTGGTTCTTTAAAGAAATCCCAAGCATTTAAAGTTCAGGCATATACAAAATTTCTCCAAACCTGGTCCCATCATCACCCAATATGTGTTTATATGCACATCTAGCTTCTGCAATTAAATTTAACATGCTGTATTTTAACCTCTTCAGCATTTTGCCAGCATGTAATTGCTTGTGCCTGTTCCTTTCTAGCAATCTAAGCAGTTAAATCACGTATGCGTGTTATGTACTTATGACATTAGAAAGTCCCCTCTCTAGTAGAAACTGACATAGATGGTTTGAGAAAAGAAAGTTCACCTAAAACTGTGTAACATGGGTTGGAAACATATTTTTAAAGACTTCTATAAAGTGTAGCAACTTAAAAAAGAAGGAGTAGCTGTGGGATCAAAGAACAGATGTCCTTAATATAAATATACAGAATTATATAAGGAATATGACTTTTATTCTGTGAAAGATGGAATGAATAGTAATATCAACTTTACTTGTTGTGAAAGAAGATAAATTTACTCCATTGCAAATGTACTAGTACTTGGTAATTAGCAGTCATCAAAATCTAATATTAAGAAAAAAGCAATATTTTCAACAGCATAAAAAAATGGTATAATCATTAAAAAAAAATCAAAAAAAGAAAAAGTACCGAGGAAGTGATTTGTGAACTGGAAAGACTGGATAAGTATACCAAAACATGGTATATGGAAAATAAAAACAATAGTATTTTAGCTATATAAGTCATTGAAATATTTTTTTTGTTGGATATTATGATTAGATTTTTAAATGCTTTTTTTTATAAAATAATATTTGAGGAAAATTGTTATAATGGCTTGTTACATTAATGATATTATTAAGACAACATTGCTTCAGATATTCAAAGTAATATATTTTCAAGACGCTCCTAATTATTTTTTCTTTACTAATAAATGTAAGTTATAAAGAAGTCATGAGTCTCTAGTATGACAAAAATCTCTGGGAGATGACTCTTCACAATAATTTTATTTTCTTGATAGAAATATAGTGGAATATTTTTTAATTTAATCCTCCTGGATAAAGTACAGAGACCCAAACAGAGCTTTATTCTACCAACAAAGTACTTAAAAAAAAAATACCACATGCCAGAAAAACTAAAGCTATTTTTTTTCTTATAAGTGTGATAGTACAATAATGTTCATGTGAAGTATTTCCAAAATGGTAGCTAGTATTTCACTAAATTTGCTGAATATAGTAATGTCACATCTGTTTCAATACTACAAGTTATTGAAACTCATTAATCTTTCTTGGCATACTACTAATCAGTTTTACAGGACTAATTGTATGTTTTATAATTAGTAAAAATAATGATCATATTTTTCAATTACAAACTTTAAATAGCTCACATAAGTTATTTACATCTTTTTAATGGCATAATTGCCGATATCTTAGTAGGAGTCTGCACACAAAAAGGCAATTAACTAAAGAAAATCACTTGAAACCAAAGGAAATTTTCATCAGAGTTTTCCTACCGTTTTGGTAAACACTAAAAATGAGTTCCAAGCTTGAAGATTTGTTAGAAGGTATCCTGGAAGCCATGTCCAAGCACATATAAGACAAGAAGGTACCCAGGAATAGTCAGCATGACTTTTTCAAGGGCTGATTATACCTGATCGGCTGCACAGCTTTCTGTGATGAGATGGATGACTTTGTGCACCTGGGAATAGCACGGATGTTTACCTTGTTTTTAGTAAGGCTTTTGACATGTTTTCACATACTACCCTTACAGCAATACCCGTTAAATATGGACTGGATCACTGGGTGAAAAACTGCCTGGACTTGTGCTCAAAATACTGAAATAAGGAATCCAAAGTCCATCTGATGGCTGTTTACTAGAGGCACTTGTTGGCAGTGGTTGGTGCTGAGTTTGATGATATTTAACGTGTTTATTAGAGATCTAGGCATTTGCCTGTGATGTCTATCAGTAAGTTTGTAGATGATAACACTGTAGGGCTGGGCTACTGTGTGTTGAAAATGCTCTGCACGTTTGAGAGCTGGATTGGCAGGAATCTTACAAAATTCAAGAAAGGTAAATTCTGCACTTGAGATGGCCTAACCTTGTGTAGCAGTGAAGAAGTACACAAGAAGCTGGTAAAAAACTGTGGGGGTCTTAGTGTGGACAGCAAACTACATCAGGCTGTATTAGGTTTTTGTGATGAAGGTCATCTGTATACTGGGTTGCAGCCTACAGACCAGGGGAAGTTATTCTGATCCCTGTGGCACTTGACACATCTGGAGTATGGTGTTCAGTTTTGGGCTTCTCAGTGCAAGAAAGTTTTAATATGTTGGATTTAGAATCTCACCAAGAAGACTAGGATGCTGGTGCACAGCATGCAGAAGAGTCTGATGAGAAGGGCACTGTTCCATTTCAAGAAGAGGTGAAGTGAGGGATTTTATTGCTATCTTAGACTAGCTAGTTGAACATCCAGACTGTTCTCAGAAGTACATAGAGATATGACAAGAGGCAGTGGACAAAAATTGGAACAAAGGAAGTCCTGAAATCAGAGAGAAAAAAAAAAAGAGAGAGACCAGAAATGCACTGGTTGGCCAGAGAAGTTGTAGAATCTCCATCCTCAGAGATATGTAAACCTAGACTGGACAAGGCCTTGAGCAACCTGCTCTGAATAGGATATTGAGACTCCCATTATCATCAGACAGTGACTGACTGACTTGTTCAAGATATTTGGTTCCCCATGAAAACATTACTCTATGCCAAGATCCCTATATATATCTCTATATTACTTTTAAGGAACTCCAAATATCTGAGTAATGCAAAGATGCCTTGTCCTATATGTTAAAACAGATGGAACCATATTGATGAAAATAGTAAAACAGTCAGATTATGTACTGTAGTAGGACTTATCTATCATATTAAACAGATGGAACCATATTGATGAAAATGGTAAGTAGGACTTATCTATCGTATTGACATATCACATGATACATCAAATTATATTTCAAATTGTGCAAGATTTTGCAAACATTTATCTGCATTCCTTTGGTTCTAAAAGAAAGGGGTTATAAGGGTTATTAGGTAGCATAGAACTGGTGAACTGACTTTCTGAATGCATATAACATCTGTGAGCATTTAGGAATTGTAGCAACTGAAGTGATGATTCAAAAATTCTCTCACTTTCTCTATTTCCCTTTAGGCTGAACTTATTCAAGTGAGTTTAAAAGCACTTGATTGTTCTCCAGAGTTCAGATAGTTCCTAAAGTGCTCATTGCGACTTTAAATTTTAAACACATTATAACTCCCTACAAAGCAGCAAAATATTATTTTTACCCTCATTTGAAAATACTGAAGAATTCTTTTAACAGCTTTGTTAAAACTGCTGCTCTAATACTTTTTACCTTGTCAAAACAATTATCCAAACTGTTAATAAGAATGCCTATTCTGCCTGAAGGAAACATTCAAATAAACATATGAATTCAAATACCATATGAATATTGCAAAATCAAGGTTATTTTCAGTTTCTGAAGTTGTATAGACTGAAGATACAAGAAAATTTTGCTGAAACATGAAAATTTCACTTTGACTCGACTCAAAGGTAACAAACATTTTGACTAAATCAAGAATGTCTTAATCTAAAATTCCGTCAACAAAAAAGATTCCTAGTAATATGACTTATAAAAAGAGCCATGTAATGTTGATAAATTTTAGAAAAGTGGGGGGAGTGAAAAAAACCAGATCCACTATAAATTTTGCACTTTCAGTATCTCTGACCAAAAAGTGCTGATCAGCTGGATTTGTCTTTGCACTGTTAGTGATGATAAGATATGAGATGAAGAGTAACAGAATGATATTTATGTAAAAAGTGCCTTACTCAAGTTCTAAAACTTCCATGTCACATGAAGTTCCATTGATAAATATGTCAGTCATTACTGAAAATACTTCATGGGGCTGCTTTTCTTCTGAATACTTTCAACCCTCATAATACAAGACTCAGTTCACCCAATTTAAGCTTCAGCAGGTTGGATGCTTAGTTTAAATCGGTCATCTAATATCCTTCTTTAGTTAGTGATTGTGATAGGCACCTCTATATAGTAATTTTTCCTTCATACTTTCTAAGTGGCTAATTGATAGCATCAATTAAATATAATGGATCCTTTCATAACAAACCAGTTGTGCAGTTAGAATATTTGTCGTAATATTCTGTATATATAACGAATAATGGTTAAAATTAGCCTACGATATTAAAAATGCCAAAGATATTTGAGAAAAATAATGTTAAAAACAGCACATCTATATGCAAAACAAAACAAACAAAAAAAGAATGTTACTCTATAGCATTTATCAACATCTGAGTAGAGAGCTTGGACTATTATGTTTAATAGATGGAAAGAGAATCAGCCACACTGGATCTAAAATAGCCCCTTTTGAAGCCCTTATCCCTCTGTGACTAATGTAGAACCTTTGGATGCTTAGGCTTTCCACTTAAGCACCTCATTTAAGTGACTAAATTTAGATGAAAACAATCTGGTCTGTTATCTGCCCATGTTAACCTCAAAGTATATCAGTGTCTCTTTGTGTAAAGGCAGGCTAATAGGTTACTGGCAGGTTTTTGAGCGTAATTCAAAAGTAAGATGTATTATCATTTAGCATCTTAGTTGCATGGAAGGACAAAAACATTTGGTCAGGTCTCAGCTATACTGAGTAGCATCTTTCTTGCCAAGTTGTCTCCTTGAAATCAGGATGACTACTCAGTGAGTTAGGAATTACTATTCAGCATGTGCAGTGGAACGGAATCTGACCCGTAATATATCACTTCTCATAAAAAACTAGGATATTAACAGGGTACATTAAATAACTGTAATATCCAGAAGGTCCTTTCAAAATTATCTTTGTTGGTTAATACATCACTTTGTGTTGTGGACTACAGGATAAAAGGGGCATTTCAAGCATATTATAACTGAAGTCCTGCTTACATTTCCTGCTGGCTTCAAATTATACTATCTATCCTGTTATAATCCCTTATTTTACAATACAGAATCTAAGAAGTAATCTGATTTTTTCATATTTTCCTGCAAGATGCTAATTTGCTTCCTTCCTCTCCCTTTCCTACTTGCTCTTGCCTTCCCAGCCTCTCCCAGTGCTAGTCCCACTTAATTAAAATACAAAAATGTCACTCACTTCTTTATAAAATCAAACTAATTTAATCTATTTTATTCTCTTACAGCTGCAAGCAAATTCCTTGTCTGAATATCAGTTTTACTCATTGTTTAGTGTAAATTGGTATTCTTATTCCCTCTCCAGCTGCACTGTCCATCTCTTTGTAGCTGTAGTGCTCAGAGATTGCAGAAACCTGGAAGGGCAGAGAGGAAAGGATCTGGGAGATAAGTGTCCACAGACAAAGTGCAAGGAACAAAAGAAAAGGATATCTTTGAAGTTCAAAGAACGAATCTTGCCTGGTACTGGGAAAAATGGGAGGTATATGGCTAAATCGCTAGTTACAGAATCTATTTACACACAATTTCTTTAGAAGAGAAATATGCAATTACATTACAAAAGACATAAAAACTAATATAAAGAAAAAATATTACTAATATTACTTTATTACTCCTCTCGTTACAGAACTTTATTCTGAGGACATGGTGATAAATGGTTTCAAGAAGCAGAGCAGTGAAGATGTTTTGTCTTGGGCAAGCATAGCTGCTTCCCAACTTGTGACCTGGCAACAGAGTCAGTGGGTCTTAACTAGTAACACGTACTGGATCTAATAAAAGATCTCTACATGAGGAGGCTTATTCTTTGCTTGGTGATGGGGAAGAGGGAAGAGTAGCTGGCAATTCAGTGTACGAGCAGTAAACCCAAGTGGGCAATGTGTGGGCACCAAATATGCAGAGGTGTAAAATATGCTACTCCATGCTAAGGGCCTAATTTTGAGGGTTATTTTTGTTAACTTAGAAAATGAAAGATTTAGAGACTCTTAATACTTTTTCTGTTTCTACCAGCACATTTTCATCTGTTCGCTTCACTTATTTACAATGTCTTCACGTAACAGTCAACAGCGCTCTGGTTTATCTCACGTGACTTCAAACCTCTAAAAGTTAAATGTTAGATGTTCATATGCAAGCAAACATCTTAGCTGATAGTGGCAATTATTGGAGAGAAATGGGACACTTCAGAGAGAGGCTTGTCTGACCTATGAGAGGTAGATTTGATAGGTATGATAGATGGTTCCTCTAGCTTCCTCAACCAAGAAAAGTGTTCCTTGAAAATTCCTGTTTCTATCCTTAATTAGGAGTCACTAGCTTAGATCCAGCTGTCTCTTGAGATACTGACAACAGATGAATTTCACCCTAAATATACATTGGTTTAGATTTGTTCTATTTTTGTTATTTCACATGAGAAAAACATACAAACAAACAAACAACAGTTACATAGCAATTACAGCTTGAAGTTTGAGATGGCAGGAGGATTTATTTAGATAATTTTGGATTTGCAGACAATTGTATTAAGCGATAAAAGTAAATATCCACATAGCAATGTGTATTCCAATGAATCTGAATAAGTTGTTTTGTAAAATGCTAAGCAAACATGCTTAAAGTCTACTCTGCTTAGCGGGATGCTATGGTGTTTTGTGTGTGCTACATCAATCACCTTTGTATGCCATACATCTTTCTTCAAAGTGGAAACTGCATATTCTTTTCTTCAGCATATCAGTGTCTGAATGCTTCTGTTTACAACTGTCTCAGCCGGCTGCTTCAACACTTTTAATCTGTGGGGCTGCTTTGTATATATTTAATCGTTATATTTGTATTTTGGTCTAATGCTTGGATATTCATTAACATTTCACATAAAAAGAAAAAATAACTTTTCTTCTAAGGGCTGTTCTACAAAGCTTTAATTTTCACAGTTAATCTGGATGTTTTTCTGCCAATTTGCTATGCCATTTTACTTCTACCCATCTACCTGGCAAGAAGCTGATACACAAATGTTCTCTTTATACTAATTCCAAAATCTCTTTCACTTTATGCCACTATCCATGGCTAGCAATCAGTGAAAGGATTACTGTTTGAAATAGTTTT
>NW_010581711.1:0-32263 GCF_000705375.1 Tinamus guttatus | reverse complement strand
TGAGAGCCCTCTCCCATCTTCCGGGGTAAAAGATGATTGCACATTTGTACATCAGAGCTAGCTAAAACCCCACGCTCTAGTAGAGAATTTCCTGTACTGACATCCGAAACCTGCTTTGTAAATCTTGCATTTGAATAAATCATACTGTTTGTGAACTCAGCTACTTGTTTGGGGGGAGGCGATCAGATCTACAGTTGACAGACTGTTCGTGAATCCGATACTGCCAGAGTCGAGCTTATAGTTGATCACACTATTTGGGAACTCGATTCGCTCCTAGGAAGGCGATCGGACCTACAGTCCACAGACTGTTTGTGAATCCAGTACTGATTTGATATCTTCTTCCCCCACCACCACCACTACCACTACAGCTTTCAAACTGCAACATTTTCACAAACAGCAGCACTGGTTATTGTTTTTCCCTTTTTATTCTGCAAGACTCTCTGGAAAATCACAGAAGCTCATATTTCCAATTATCAGGTACATATGCAGAGAAAATATTTAAGTATTTAACATAAATATAGCAAAATCTGCTGATACAGATCCAGATACTACATTGCACATCTTAGATCCAGATAGTACATTTTACATCTTGCTTTGCCTTGTACCACAAACTCAACTAAATATTTGAGGGCTGCTTGCTCATTATGGAACACAATGATAAATAGGACATAAAGATGAAACAGAATAGTCTACTCCAAGATGTGATACAGGAGAAAAGCAAGCAAGCAAACAAACAACATCAAAAACAAGTTAAATTGGAAACCACACCATATTGAAAATATATGTAGATACTCACAAAAGTAGGGAGATTTCAGTTTTCACTCTTCATCCCTGCACATGACATTAATAAATATTTCCAATTATTTCCAAATATTTCCAGATACGTGACCATTGCTAGCATCCCAACATTGCACTGCCAGGGAGGTTTGACAATTTTTTATCCCTAGCTAAAAATGCAATCTAGTCCAATGTTCCTCAAAGAATAACCCAAGTCAGCTCAGCAAGCTCTGTCTAGGTGCATCAGGAGAATAAATTACCCTCATGAATGTCAGCAGCAGCTAAAGCTGAAACTGATGTGCAAGTCCAGCCAGGTATTACCTTGCACAGCTACCTTGCTGTGCCATTATCTACAGCTACCTTGCAACTCAAGTCCAAAGAACATTATTCTTCAACATCTGTCCCACTTCTTGATCTTTCAGCTTTTAATGGGAAAGAAGCACTGTTTGTTGAGCATAGTGCCTCTCAGACAGTGAGAAAAAGTGATTAGTACGGCATGACAGAGAAGCGCTGAAATTACTTAGGAGTAATTTGGAGTAGTACTGTGGAGTTCCAACTGCATGAACATGGCCTCTCCTCTGCTTCAAACAGCTCTGTGTGCAATGCATTTATGCATCTTCTCTAATAGAAGCCTGATTTTTTTTAAAGATGTCAGAAATGTTAATGGCACAGATGACTCCTCTTTAATCCAGGCAAGCTACGTTGCTAAAACCAGGGGCCTCCTCTCTGTGATGAAGCAGCAGTCCCTCTTTCATGCTCTAATGATAAGGAATACCGTCTTTATTCCTGAGCACCCAGGCTGAAGCTCAGGTGCTCACAGTCCCTGTCAAGACGGAAGGCTGATCCTGGAGAACACTCTGTCCATAACGTGCAGAGCTCACCAGGCTGGCCAAAAGGATGTGAGGACACTGTTGTGGCCAGATGGCAGAATACAGAGACACAAGAATCGCATTTTCTTATTTCAATGTATTCAGGGTTACTGTGGCAGCATACTGAAATTATAAACAATAATTGTCTTCATTAGAGCATCACAGAAGACTCCACAAGAGAGCAGAGGAACATGAGAAAGATTTTTGTCCTGTGCTTTTCTTAGTTGTGCCCCATTCTATTCATTAGCTCATCAAATAAGATTTTACTCTGAATATGAAAAGTTCAAATATAATGTTTAGTGGGTGTGAATATATTTTTAATTCATTAACAAAAGATATTCACCGAATGATAGTCATATGAATGAAACTTCTCTTGCATTCCTTTGTTTTTTAATTTGTATTCAGATTATTTTTTGCCTACAGCAAGACATTGACTCCATGACTGATTTGGTACCTTATTATAAATATATTTTCTTTCTTCTGATCTAAAACATGATACCCCTATACCACACATATGATACATTCATCTATGTGCAGAATTTCTCAGCTCTGGACCTATCTCCTTTTACAAATTTTGATCATCTTTCTGTGGCTTGGTTGTGCTGCATCTCATTTTTAATATTTCTCTAACTGACAAACCTACCTGCTGGCTGAGAATAACAGAGATGGCTGGAACGAAGCCTCATTACGTGCTTCCAGCCTGGGGACATCAGGTGGCCTGAGGTGACGAATTATTGCTAGAAAAAGCCTTGAGACTACAATGCTTTGTAATAACCTATTATGTAGCTTTACTTCTGTGGTTAGCACAAGGAAGCATCTTCTATTTTGTTATCTCATTTTGTACTAAATGCTGAAGACAACAGCTATCTGCAGTATGTTGCATCCCATTGCTACGTATCATAATGCAGATAAGATTGATCAAATCTTGGTATAATTTAGGATATCTTAATTAAAATACAGGAATAATTAATCTTCCCACTCAAAGAGTATTTAGCATATGTAGGCCTTATTACAAAGAAGAAAGGTCAGAACACAACTATTACTTTTAGGTTAAATGCTCAGTAATCAATTTAAATATGAAAGACTGCAGACTAAGGAGAGAATCCAACTTCCAGGTGTCTCATGGCTTCTGCAGATTTCTAAGAAAATGGAACATTTGTTAAGAAGGTAGCTTGCCAAAGTAAACTGTAGGTGTGTGTATGAACATATTTTACTTTATACCTTTACTAATGTTATTGATTCCTCATGACTGATACCAACACATATAACAAGAAGCTTGAAACCTTTAACTGAATAAAGTGGAAGAACATTAAAAGAAATATGCAGCTTATCTTTTATCTTTTTTTAAAATAATCATATAAAAATAAAATAACAGATGTATATGAAATAATAGTATTTCTATTCTATAAATAGAACAAGCCTACAGCATCTGTAAATATCTCTGTCAATATTCAGAGAAAATATGCTTCTCAAATACAGTAGATACAGTGTAATGCATAGCAATGTATTTGTTTCTACTGAACACAAGACAGGTCAATATATTGCTGAACATCATTACAGGTGTTAATGATTATTAGCTATGACGAGGTGGAACAAACCTGACATGAATTTTCTTGTAAATTGTAGTCACATAATGAAAAATAATAAATAAATAAAATTTAAAAAGGAGTAAACAGAACAGGTAAGACTGGCTAGGGAACCAAGTGATAATCTCCTAGGTCCAGAAGTATCACACATATGAACTCAAGCAAGTCATATATAATTATATCTACAAAGACGTCACACAGAATATTACTTATAGGCACATAAATAATCTAGATATCTGGCCAAAATTTCTAAGGTCAGGTCATCATATATTTATATACATATATTCATATGCAAAATAAAGCAAGCACTTTTTTATGTTCAGAGGACTTATTTATGTTGCAGGACTTCATTCCTAAATCTGAAAAGTCGTGGACATAGGTGAATAGAAATCTCATTTGAAAACATAGAACTTTATAACAATTTTATGTTTACAAAACATTCAGCTAATTTCTTTTTTAGTAGTTATCCTACATGCTGTCCCAAGAAAATTTAAATTTTGATGTTCTAAGGTAGATACCTGAGTTACATGGATAGACCATAAGAAACTCCTTGATTTTTTGTGCCTTTTTTTTTACAAGGCATATGGGCTACATTTTGGATACTATTCAAAATATTAGTAGTAAATCCTAAAGATCAACATCAGTACTTTTTTCACTGCTGATTCATACATTATATGAAAAAAGAAGTGTTTATGTGCAATTACCTACTAAGTGCAATCAGTTAATCAGTGGATATGTTTAAGTCTTTTGAAGGCAAAACTAGGTATTAACATTTCAAAAAATATTATTTTAGGCTCATTTTCTTTTTCAGAAGTAACTTCAGTCTCCTGGGTAACTCAGACAAGCAATATTTTTGTTAACTTTGATTAATGTTTTGATTCTAAATCAAATGGGAAGTCTGAACAGAGATTGCTAGAGGTTAAGGCCATAAATTCCTCTCAGGCAGTTATTTCTAATACAACACTTTATGTTGTTTTAAAGCATGTTTCATAAAACACACTTTATATATCAAATTACAGTTAAATCGTTAAGATGTTGTCTTTGCAAAAGATTGATTTTTATTAAATTTTATAGGCCTATCTGTTGACACATGCAATTCACTTTCCATATATTAAATAAGAAGAAAATTATTCATTAAAAATATGTATGATACTGTGTTTTCATTATTCTTATCATTACCTTTTTGCAATAGAAATTATATTTTTATTTTGTATTTTAAGGGATTATTTGAAACAGAAACAGAGTAATAATTTGTTTATAGATTCTCTGTCTCAATATTATGGCTCTCCTACTACACGAAGCAAGATTCTTTGCAAGGAATTTACCACAGGTAGCGTATATAGGAATCAGCCCAGCAGAAAATTACATTGTTGAAAGGGAAACAGAAGATAATGAAAATGAGTCTTCACTGGTGACCCTAATTGGTAGTCTACTGAGGAATTGGTGATCCACATAACACTTAACCTGAGAAGGTGTGGGTCTGTTGTGTCTGTCCTAGCTATGCCACACTGCACATGCAGCCTAGTCTTCAGGACTGTGTTGAGATGCCCATATTCCCGACCACCTGAGTGTCCTTTTATTTACCTGAAAGTGAAGCAGCATGCTTGAACATGAATATTCTTTCATTGGACAGTATAAATCACACTTTTTTTTTTCTTCTAAGAAAGTCCTAAAGAGCATTGAAGACCAAGATGGTCTAGCAAACCTCATCTGCACTGTGTGTCGTACCCTGACTCTCCATTATAGCACAACTTGTGGTTCCTGCCATCTGAACAGACATAAAATTATCTATCCTTGAACTGTTTTTTGTAGAGCACAATGAAGAAAAAATCAGCAGAATTTCACAGTATAATAAATACAATAAAACAATTCAGAGAATAAGTAAGTACAATATTCTTGATATTATCTCAAAATGCATAACTCTAAAACTTATTTTTAATTATGCTTTAAATAGATTACGCAGAATAGCATTTTATGTTAAAAATACTTTACAATACTTTTAAAATTCTACAAGGATATCTTTGATAATTTTTACATAAAGGAAATTGATTCACTAATATTTATATATAAATATTATCAGAATACCTATATGCCAATTACTGAACCTGCAAATTCATCTGCTGTCAGATACTGTGTTTTTCTAGATGTTCATTATACAATATGAAGCCCAGATTCAACTGTCTGAGAGAAATTCCTAAATCAGTCCAATAGGAGGGGTGGACTCATAGTTGTCATATTACTCAGCTATGGAAAGAAGGTACTGCAATTAAATACTTTGATTTAAATGCTGCCATGAGCTTTAAGTTATTTACAACCAGGATAGCAGGATTCAAAAAAATCAGTTTAAAAAAATCTTGACTAGCTTAAAAAGGGATTTTGTGTGCTTCATGCACCTAAAAGTGACCACACAATCCGTGATTATTTATTTGTTTTCAGTTTATTTTCTCGTAGGCAGTGAACACACACACTCACAGAAAAATGATACCCGAGTTTTACTGTAATTATATAGAAAGACCTCAGTTGTCTCTGAAAACAAAAATAAGAAATGAATACATAAAACCAGAAAACAATGGTATTTTAGCCCAGCCTTAAGTTTGAGAAACATTTAAAAATCAACAAACAGTGTAGGGTACGGCGCTCGGAAGATCTCGCGATGTACAGGAAGAATAGGGAACTAAGGCATATGCCATATTAGGTAAAGAGCAACGCTTATTGGCTATATAGGCATGCTTCCGCCTTTGCTACCTTTATAAGATCCAACCTGCGTATATTAAATGCCATTTGCAGCATCCTCATATTGGTGTCTGTGCTCTTTGGCCCAGGCACGGGTTGGACGTGCCTGGCCGCCTTGGCAGACGGAGTCGATTGCCAATGTCAGGCAACAAAACAGAAAGATGATTGTTGCAACATACAAAATATGATGGTTAACACAGCATAGCTTAACTACAGATACCTATTCTATCTGATTATCAATGCCTATTTACTCCTCATTTTCAAACTTACTGTCATTCTTAGCTTTTCCATATATCCATTTTCATTTCTACTCAGTTTATGTTCCTCTCTAACGCAAATTGCTTTCTGTTGTCAATCTATATAAGCTGACTTACAAAACCATCTCCCTCATTTTCTCTTCTAAATTTTTCTATCTTTATCCCAAATGTTTCATTTCTTAAAAAAAAAAAAAATCTTTCAGTGCTCCTTGCATGTCTTACTTTTTCTTTCCTTGCTACTTCTTTTATCGTCACTACCATTCTCTGTCTCAAGTGCCTTCCACACATTTCTTAAGTCTGTAAATGTGTTTCTTTTTAATCCTTAGTATGCTTCCTATGCAACAATGTACTTTAAAATCTTTTTCAAACTTTTAAAAAAACTTTTCTTATTCAAGAGCTTCATAGAGTAGTGTTTTGTTTCTCCAATAGGCTGTTACTTAATTGTTAAGAAGGTGAGTAGAAACAGTGGAAACAGTTCAAAGTCATAGAATTGTTATTTTGGTAGATAAAGATATTGCATGACTTCAGAATAAAAGGCTGAGAGAACTGAGCTTGTTTAGTCTGAAGAAGAGAAGTCTTATGGAGCTGTCTGATAACAACTTTTCCAAGCCCAAGAGGCTATTGAGAAAATAAACCAACTGGACAAAACCTTGAGAAACCTGGTCCTACCTCCTAGTCGATACAGTTTTGAGCATGGTTTTGGATTGTAAGTTAGAGAGATCTCATGGTAAAAACACACACACACACACACACCTCCCCCAAAAAAGTTACCTCTTTAAGAACAACAGAATATTCTTAACTACATAACTAGCAAAACTGATACAAGCTCTTCCTTCTCAATCCACCATGATGCTAAAAACAAACAATCTCAAAAACATCCACAGGTACCATCTATAGTTTGTGAATTTCTGTGATCTTGAAAAGAAAGGATTATGTTCACATAACGAAATAAAGAACTAAGGAACTAGGGACTTTTCATTAGGAAGTTATTATACTCTAATTTT
Organism: Tinamus guttatus; assembly: GCF_000705375.1. Next base: position 25,037 of record NW_010581711.1, on the reverse strand, counting down.
CCTTATTAAAAGCATCAAAAGCTTACAGGGTTTTAAACAAAGATAAATTAGTTGGAATACCTTCAAAAAACTACTTAAATTTTAAACGGTCAACTGATCAGGTTTGATTTCCATTTACTTAGGAACGCTTAGTTTCAGCAGCATATCATGTAGCTTGTGTTAGCAGATGTCACCTGTACCTTCTTACCATGGCAATTGTCACACCTAAGTGTGAAATAAATTTAATGATGAGAAGAAGGGTCAGGAAGTGCATGTAGCTCTCCTTGACACTGGGTGAAGAGGCCATTAAAAAGTACTGACATGCTAGCATGCCATCTGGATTTTTTTCCACTCTTTAAGTGGAAATCCTGCTAAAATGTGAACTGTAGGGTCAGTGCCTCCCTAAGGTTATTAAAAATACCAGGTTCACGTGAAAACTGGTCTTGTAGAAGCATATATCAGTTGATCCATTCACACATGTGTAATGAAAACCATTAGATTCATTCACTTCATGCTGTGCTGACACCCTGCTTCTTTGTTCATTTCACATTTTCTTTTCAATGCCATTTTCCTAATAAAGGAAAAGTGCATGCAAATAGGGTGAAAGGTTGACTACCTAATATCACACTGGTAAGATTAATGCCACAGTTTATTATCACTGCTGGGGAAAATGATGTGGGATTATGCCCTGTAATCTTTCAGCTTTAGGAAAAATCTTGCATTTTTGTTGTTTTGGTCTATTTCTGAGTCATCCTCATGATTCAGGTTTTGCAGCACAAACCAGACTCCACAGAGCTTTGAGCCCTGCTAAACAAGAAGGCAAACTAATTAAATACATGACAATTAGAGCACTTAACACATTATTAAAGGGAAAGATATTCTCAGTGTGACTGATGGAAAAGGTGGCACAAAATTATAATCAAAACAGTAGAGAAGACAGATTTAGCATTGAATCCTGATGCTTATAATTTAAAACATTTGTAAGTGTTTTGAAAATTGTATTCACAGGAGTAAAACTACCTGTATGCTTCATTGCTTGCATGATGATGACATAAATTATGAAGCAAATCAAGTAATAAAGAGACAAAAATTTGAATACAAGAGCTTTACTTCAGCTAATAAAAAGGAACATTCCATATTTTATATAATATATATTGCATACATATATAATGCATATAATGTAACAATTATTCTTTAATTAGGAATGTGAATACTGTAAAGGGCTGATGAAATCAAGACTAATTTGCTTCTTCAGAAGCAAGAGGAAGAAATGTCTCTTGACATCAGACACATTGTACTGCTTTGACCTCAGTTTTAAACTCATTAGCAATTAGTGCATTAGTCCAACAATGAGCTAAATAGAAATTATTAAAATAAATTAGCAAGGCTTAAATTCAGAAATATTTGTTATAATTCCTTGGCTCACGGGATCCTCATACTTCATAATTACTCAAAGCATTTTGACAGATGCAGGGGCCTCAAAAGAAAAATGCATCTAATATGTGACATTGAGCTTTCAGAGATATCAAATACAGTATAAGAAGACATTTTTATTGCTAATATCTGTCCTTTGATACTACAATGTACTTCCCTCTCATAACCGAATCAATCTGTTTCCACTAATGCTTAACTAAATAGCAAACAGGGCAGGATCTAGTAAAGCAGTTTGTCTCCTAAGTCAAAGATTGTAGGATAGGAGGGAGCACATTTGAGCTGTATAACACCGAAGTTGGAACTGGAAATATATGGTGAAACAGCATAGCCATATCTGTATTGTTTTGCGCTCAGTTATGTACAGACAGTATAGCCATGGCAGTGCTTCCTGCACTCCAGCTGTTTAACATGCACAAGGGTTGGGCTGAAGTTTGAGTATAAGATCATGGTAATGCCATTATTCACTTTCAGAATGCCTTGAAATATTTGTTCCAGATGGGTGCCACGTGCTCTGGGTGTCCCTGCTTGAGCAGGGGGTTGAACTAGATGAACTTTAGAGGTCTCTTCCAATCTCAGCCATTCTGTGATTCTATGATGTCTTATCTAGATCAAACCATTTATTGTCTCTGCTCCATTCACTGTAGTCATGCCCTTCTTGTGTACATGGTTAAGGCAGTAATAATAACAATTTTTGAAGGAATCCAGCATATCTCTTATTCTCATATTTCCAGCTTTCTTTAAGAGCAAACAGAAAGTCTGAACACTAAATCATAATCCTTAGTACTCTCCAGTATATAGTTCTTTCCTTGTTGATTCCTTAACAACTCTAACTGGGTTATTGATATAAGATGTCAGAAGAGAGGTTGCTACAACCTTCTTCAGAGCTTTGACTAAAGGGCCCTGGTCAAGTACAAGCACTAGCACTGAGTGCATCATGAGATGAGCCAGTATGGGTACTCTACAGATTTGCCTTTCTTGCTTTTATTCATCTCTGTCTTAACACCCTCTGACTACTTTTTCCGTATCCCTGATTACCTTTTCCATATCTCTGGTTAAGTCTTGTAATGACTGCTCTTTCATTAAAAGTCTCTATGCAGCCATTTTCTTTCTTTACCATAATGCTGGATAGTTTATTCCCTATTTACACAATTCTTTTCTTTCAGCTGCAGCCCAGAGTATAATTCCCAGTTATCTCAGCAAAACTGGATTCTGTTGGTCAGAGTATCTGTAACAGGATTAATTTAAGATAGGCAGTTTTCAACAGCATTATGCTGTAAGCATATGAACTTTCAAACAAAATGCTTTGAATTACTGTAAATTATTTTCACGGTGCTCTTCACCTGAATTTTCGTCTATTTTTCCAATTTCCAGGAATTTTACTGGGGGGCTCAACTTCATATTTTATATGTTGTATTCTTTTGTAAACCCTCCCACATCATATATTTTGGGGAATCTAATGTGTTTAGGAATGTGAAAACATTCAAACATTGATTTTTTTTCTAGTGGTTATTATAGGTTATGGCAGGTTAGATTTCATTGATTTAAACCCTTGGCTCTCTACCTGTTGTGTAGACAATGACATTATTGTTGTTATGGATACTAAATATTGTAATTTGATGTAAAATTAAAATGACATGATTTTCTTAGTCCTTTCTCAGGCCAACACCATTAAGAGGAAGAAACTGTCATAATCCAAGCTACTATTTTGTTTTGTTTTGTTTTAATTTATATTTTCCGAAACCTCTCAGAGTTTTACTGATTTGTATAAATAAAACCCCCAAATAAAACAGTTTTCTTTATGCAGATTTCTACATTACTTTACTCCCCACTACTTTAAATTATAAGTCATAGATGAAGAGCTTCATGTAATGATCAGGTAGGTGAAAAATAAATTGTCGGGAAAGAAGGAAAACTGCAACGAGATACTATGAAAACAAATGTATTAGTCATATAGTAGGCAGGATGGAAGAGTGGGTATGACAGCCAATACACAGCTGTGTCTTGTATAAAAGACATAGCAACAGCCTAATTAGGAAATTCACATTTATTTCTTTTTATTCCTAGATATCATTTGAACTTGAAAGCACAAGCCACAGATATGGATTACACATAACTGATTAAAAATATTTCTGAAAACTCTTCATATGCATGCATATATGAAGGTATGCATATGTGTGTGCATTTATTTATTTATATATATATATATATATATAGAGAGAGAGAGAGAGAGAGAGTATGTATTTGTATTTGCATGCATGTGATTTTCTGGTTTTCTATATGTGTATATACAGATATGTTGGGGCCTTAGCGCTTTTGCAAGAACACGAGGAGCTGAAGTGATGAGAACCGAGGAGCTGAGGTGATGGGAACCCAGGAGCTGAAGCGATGGGAACCAAGGCCACTCGGAGAAGATAACGCCTGTTAGCAACTTTTAATGAATTAGGCCAGCCATAGCCAGATAAGCGTCCGGGAGGCCCAGCAACAGAGCATCAGGAAGAACACCAGCCAGCTGCAAGCTAGCTATGCATGGACACTATAGCCTAACCAATGGGAATGCTGTTGCTTAGCGCGTGTCTGCATTGATGGGTGTTGGAATTGTATAAAGCTACATAGTAGACAATAGTAAAGCGAACTGAATCTGCTTCACATTGAAGTGTTGTTCATTCCGTCTGGCGGGGTGGGCCTCAGCACAGATACACTCACATATACATACCAAAAAACGTAGTCTGTTTTTTCAAGGACAAGCGCACTTCCCCCTCCTATCCTACAGACTTCAGCCCTCATTTTAAACTTCTTTCACAAGTTATTGTAGCTAAATTCTACTTGATATTCTCATACATTTGTAATTCTTTCAATATTTTGTTCTGCATACCCTACAGATAGCCTAGACACACCCAGAACTCTTGAAGCATGTTTGGAAAGTGACTGTAGCAAGTGAAATGAATTCCAATGAATCTAATTACTTTCCTCACTTTTACACCTTGCCAGTAATTACCTTCACTCACAATATACTATTATTTCTGTGAATCCTCTTATAACTTGTTGCTAGGTAAACTAAATGTGGATTTCTTTTGAGAAGCCTCTGACAAAAAGGCTTTCTTTCTATTGAAATATTTTGAAGATGCTCTATTTGAAATTTATTCATTTTTATGCTGAAAAGCAAGGGCAAATAATTATGTATAATTAAGCATTCATGTTAATAGTCTTACTTAATTGTAGCACCTACACTACCAAGCCTTTGAATCTATTTGAACTCTTAGCTTGTGAACTGTTAGTGGAATAATTTCACCAAAAATATTCAAATGGCAACACCAGGTTGCCACCTATTCTGAAAACTGTTAATTAGGGTCTAAGAATTCTCAGAGAACATGCAGTGACTATTGATGTTACGTTTCTAGCGAAAACATAGTCATTTCCAGACTGACCTACTGTGCCCATCATGAAAATACTCTGTAGAAAATATGGTTATTGATATTTTGTTGTTTGGAAACAATGTATATTTGTTTTTTAAATTCTGTATAGACACTTAAAGTTCAAAAAACTATGAAGTACCTAAACTGACACTTGGATATCCAGATTTATAAAAGATCTCCAGGAGAAACTTGTATTTTAAACTGTCTTTAAGTTTAAAACAAATTGATATGGTCATATCATTTTTAGACTCACATGATAATTGCACACATTGACGAGTATGTTAAAAAACAAGCAATAAGATGTAAGAATTTAGATAGGATGAAAAAGTTTCAAAATACTGGCTGTATCTTTTACTTATTCAGATCCCCTCACTTCATAATTTGACTAATTTGTGCAAATGAATAAACCACAGCCTGCTGATCCACATATTCACACACTTATTGTTTGTTCATAAACTTTCTCGGTTTAACCTCTATAAAAGAAAATCAGACAGCTGTAAAAGATAACTTGTCCTCCCTTTTTACTGTTCAGTGGGGTGAGCCCTAGAATGCTTGCAAATTTCAAGAGATTGTCTCTCTACAGCTGCTACATTTCTTGTTCTGGATGTGAGAAAGAAATTAGAGTAGACATGACCTTATCACTTGGCAACAGTACATCCAACGTTCTTTACTTTATGTACCCGTATGACCCAATGAAATTTTTTGTTTATTTGGATTGGAACATGGATTACTTGTAAATCTCAGAGGAATATATTGAATTACAGTCTCCTGCCTCCCTATTAAGACATGTCAGTCCATGTCTACCTGCTGGTGACATCTCACAGAAAGAAAATGGCTGGGTTGGAATGGAATATTTTAATTGCTTAAAAATCATCAAGTCAAGCATTAAGAATCTTCACTAATGGACCTGAAAGAATATTTTTTTTCTTGATAATATTACTACCACCTTGCTGGATACTTCATTTAACCCTGTGTTTTCCCCTATGAAAAACAATTTCTTTCTTTATGAAGGATAGTTACTTAAAATTTGGAAAATGATGGCTGCCTTCATAATTTTGTTTTTGCATAGTGATTCAGTAAGTCCTGAAAATATTTTAGCATAGCTGTTAGCATAGAAGATTATTTTGGAAACATTGTATTATAACAGTTTATTAAAACATCATACATATGGTGCTTTACAAGCACCATATTTAATAAAAAATACTGTTTAACACACAACAAGAGTGAGAAAATTGGTCTAGACAGACCATTATGTCAGTTACAGCTTCATCAAAACTCAGTCTGTCAGTATATTTCTTTCTCATCGTGGTCTTTGATTTTTCATTACACTCAGAGGTGTTCACAAGCATGAATGGGTAACAGATCACAGGACAGCATTTGGAGGAAGAACTGCCCTACTTGAGCTTTGTGTGAACATTTTGACAATTGTTGGATGAATAGAATATGCAGTATCATGTTAGAGCTTCAAAGAGAAAAGCTAAAATATAAAATAAAATAGAATATTCAGTATCAGGCCTACTAAGACAGTTAGAGCTTCAAAGAGAAAAGCTAAAATATAGGAAAACCTTTCTGAAGAAGAAAGGAATTCTGAGGTAAAAAGAACTCATCTTCTCAGTCTTCAACTATATGATGATGCTATTCAAGGAGCTAAAGGAAGCAGTTTGTTTATTTTAGTAAGAAGAGGAAAAAGCAATAGAAGAAGCTTAATTTTTTTTACTTAAAAGGCAGGATGACTCAAAGACAAACAGAAAGAATGACACACAGAAGAAATGTAAAGAGCTCTGTTCTCTCCAGGTGCTGCTGAAAGGAACAGAGCTGTAAAGTCAATCAATTCAGAGGCACAAAGGGGTATACAATGACCTACCTAGTAAGTTCAAACAAGTCAGACTTCTCATATGGCAGAAGGACAGAAAGCCCAGTGTTGGGTCAAAAACCTAAGGAGGAAAAGTGAACAGAATTGTGCAATAGTCCAAAAGAATATCATTGCAATGCTTGATTTTAAGTGTATGATTACAGGCAAAGAAAGACTATTCAGTCAGAACCCAGTTTAGGGATTAGTGTAAAAAGACTAGGCTTACAACTTACTTTCCTCTGCTCCTTCCTAAACTGTAAAAATTACAGCAGATTATTAATCCTCATTTAGTGTAAACACTGACTTCTTTGCAATGGACCTACCAGTGTTCCTCCTCTCTGTCACAGAATCATAGAATCACAGAATGATTAAGATTGGAAGGGCCCTCCAGAGATCATCTAGTCCAACCCCTCTGCTCCAGCAGGGACACCTAGAGCACGTGGCACAGGGTGGCATCCAGGCGGATTTGGAAGGTCTTCAGAGAAGGAGACTCCACAACCTCTCTGGGCAGCCTGTTCCAGTGCACTGTCACCCTCACAGGAAAGAAGTTGTTCCTCACATGGAGATGGAACTTCCTGAGTTTCAGCTTGCACCTATTACCCCTTGTCCTGTCACTGGTCACCACCAAGAAAAGTTTGGACCCATCCTCCTTACATTATCCCCTCAGACAACTGTACATGTTGATCACATCTCCTCTCAATCTTCTCTTATACAGGCTAAGCAGGTCCAACTCACTTAATCTTTCCCCATATGATAGATGTTCTAGCCCCTTAGTGATCTTCATGGCCCTACGCTGGACCCTCTCTGGAAGCCGCATGTCCCTCTTGTGCTGGGGAGTCCAAAACTGCACGCAATACTCCAGATTCGGCCTCACCAGAGCTGAGTAGCAGGGGAGGATCACCTCCCTTGACCTGCTGGCAACGCTCCTTCTGATGTGGGCCGAGATCCCAGTAGCCTTCTTGGCCACGAGGGCACATTACTGAATGGTTAACTTGTCAACCAGGACTCCCAAATCCCTCTCCATGGAGCTGCTGTCCAGCAGGTCAACCACTAATCTGTCCTGGTGCCTGGGGTTATTCCTCCCCCAGGTGCATTTGCCCTTGTTGAACTTCATAAGGCTCCCCTCTGCCCAACTCTCCATCCTCTCTAGGTCTCTCTGAATGACAGCACAGCTCTTGGGAGTGTTGGTCACTCTACCCAGACTGGAATAATCTGCAAAACTGGTGAAGGTGCCCTCTGTACCCACAAATCATCCAAATCATTGATGAACAAGTTGAAGAGCAGCATGCCCAGTATTCATCCCTGCAGGACACCACTGGCCACAGGCCTCCAACTAGACCCGGCCCCATTTATCACCAACCTCTGAGCTCTGCCATCCAGCCAGTCCTCAATTCACTTCAGTATCCACTTGTCCAGTCCACACTTTCTAAGCTCTCCTGTGAGGATCTTATGGGAGACTGTGTCAAAAGCCTTGCTGAAGTCAAGGTAGACAACATCCACGGTTCGCCCATCGTCCATCCAGCTGGTCACTTCATCATAGAAGACTATCAGGTTTGTCAAACATGACTTTTCCTTGATGAATCCCTGCTGGCTACTACGGATCACCTTCTTTTCTTTGGCTTTCCTAGAGATGGTCACTAGGATGAGCTACTCCATCACCTTTCCAGAAATGGAGATGAGGACGATCGGCTGTAGTTTCCTGGGTCCTCTCTCTCGCCATTTTTGATGACTAGAGTGATGTTGGCTTTCTTCCAGTCTTCAGGCACTTCCTCCACCCTCCATGACCTCTCGAAAATGATGGAGAGCAGCTGAGTAATAACCCTCACCAGTTGCCTCAGCACTCTAGGGTGTATCCCATCTGGGCCAATAGATCTATGGGTGTCTATTTTGCCTAAACAATCTCTAACCCAATCCTCCTCAACCAGTGGAAAGTCCTCCTCTGTCTTGGTTCTCTCTTGTCTCTGGGCTCTGTAGTTCATGGGGACTAGTCTTAGCAGTAAGGACAGAAGCAAAGAAGGTATTTAGTAAACCTACCTTCTCTGCATCCTCCATCACCAAGGCACCCTCCCCATTCAGCTGCGGACTAACATTTTCCCTAGTCTTCCTCTTGCTGCTGATGTATTTATAGAAGCCCTTCCTGTTGTCCCTGATATCTCTCGCTAACTCTAATTTCAAACTGGCCCTGGCCTTCCTTGTTGCATCTGTGCATTCTCTCACAATGTTCCTATACTCTTCCCATGTGGCCTGACCCTTCTTCTGCATTATGTACATGCTCTTTTTCTCATTAAGTTTACTCAACAGCACCTTGCCCATCCACGCAGGTCTCCTGCCCACCTTGCTTGACTTCTTTATTATAGGAATGCACCGATCCTGAGCTTGGAAGTGCTTTCTAGTGTTAAAATATCAGCCCACTGTCCTGGACTCCCTTTCCTTCTAGGGGACTTGCCCAGGGGATTCCTCCAAGGACCTCCCTGAAGTGGTCAAAGTTCTCTCCTTTAAAGTCCAGGTTTGCAATCCTACTTCTTTTGTAGCTTCCTCCTCACAGGATAGTGAATTCCAACATCTTGTGGTCACTGCAGCCAAGACTACCCCCAACCTTCATATTTCCCACTAGACCATCTCTATTTGTTAGTATCAGCTCTAGCAGAGCCCTTCCCCTTGTTGGCTCATCAATCACATGCGTCAAGACGTTATCTTCAATGTTCTGCAAGAATCTCCTAGACTATCTCTTCCTAGTTTTGCGATAATCCCAGCAGACACCAGGGTGTTGAAGTCCCCCATAAGGAGCAGGGCCTGGGTTCATGAAGCTTCTTGCAAGTGCCTGTAGAAGGCCTCTGTTTTATGGATCTCTTTAAATATATGTAAATCTACATATAAATGAATAGTGTTTGGGTACAAAAAAGGGAAATGAGGGTAAACTCATTAAACTCATAAAACAGCAATCAGATACTATTTACACTACCATAAGAGAAATGGATTCAAGACCAGTTGCTATATGGTACTGGGAATATTGAAAAGATTCTGGATCCCATGTTTATCTGTCAATATCTCTCAAAAGAGAACTTTTTTAAAAAACTTAAATAAAACAGGATCATTACCTTAATCATTGTAACTAATAAAAAAATCACAAGAAAAATAAGTGTCTAATTTATTACACACCCACTTCATTTTCATTGAAACCAATGAAACCAATATCTATTAGGAATAGCATTTTTATTCCACTTAAAGGAATATCAGACATTCTTAACTTCTATGGCTCCACTTCTATGGCTCCACATCGGGAATATAATAAATATGTTTTTCCTATTCTGCATTTTTTTCACAGATGTTAACACTTGATAGATTGGAAAATCTCTTTAATATAGTGTAGTATTCTAATTAACAAATGTTTAAAAAGATTTTTTTTTTGCTATGAAAATCTATATTTACTCACCTCTATTAAAAACATACAGACTTAAAGGAATTTTATAAAATATAGATGTTCATATATAGATCAAGCATGATAAAATTAATATATAATGAGTAAGATGATTAAGATACCCCAGGGGGAATCTCCAGATGACAAGGTAACAGAGGAAGAACAAGGAAAATGCAAAAAACCTCCTATCATTTACTTACTTAAGCCAATTGTCCTTTCCACAGTCATTCTGTTTCTTTCTATCATAAAATGCATATACACCAGGCCAATGATTGGTCCTTGTTTGAGGTTATCACTTTCAGGATAACCTCTGTACTAATCCTCAGGATAGCCTACGTATAATCTGGTGAACAGATCAAAACATCTTTGCTTTGCTTTATTTCATAAAGATTATAGGGCATTGGACCTGATTTTCAGGAAAAACGTCTCAAAATGTTTTAACAAGTACCTCAGCTGTAATGGAAATTAAATGATTGATCAAATTATTTTGTCCACACAGCCCACAGAAGATTTATTTTGGAATAATGATGTTCATCATTAATGAATCAAACATCCATACATTTTAAAGGTCATGATACACATAATTACAAGTTCATTTCCTGAACCAAAAAGTTTAGAGTAGCACTTCACACAGTTGGATTATTCAGTTCATACTCGAGATTCTTCAAGAAACAGAAACTTCCCAGCTAGTATGAAAACATTGGCTTTTTCATGCTCTATTTTTTTTTCTTCATAATAGGTTCATTTTTTTTTCCTTTATTATAGGTATGAGAAAACAGTCTTTAACAAACACTTGCTATTTTGCTAAAGATTTCATTCAAAGCAAAATGGTGTGGAAAAAAGAGACTGATGATTTTGCTGTTCAAATTATCATCTTCCCATAGTGATCATTATGATAACAATTCATCAATGTTGTTTGAAGTGTTGATATCATTAGCAGTAAAGATCAGTACTTGTTATATTTATGCTTAACTGTGTTTCTTGTATGCAAAGAGAACAGCACAAATGAACCAGTACAAAGGAGAAGCAGGATTAAATGGAAATTACCACCCCCCTCACCACAAGAACTCTTTGTGTTCAAGATAAATAAAAATTTTATTTTGTTGGCAGATTGATTTTTACAGCTTGACATTTTAAAATGCTTTTCCTGATTATATATCAAGTAAATACGGAGAAGGAACATCAGAATACCCCTGGTGTTGGGTATTGAGCCTTGTGATGAAATGTGAAGTAAGGTAGACATCCTAATTTCCTTTTATGTCTACAAAACAATCTTTCCACGGTCTGCAAGTCTCCAGGTCCAGTTTTATCCAATTCCTGAAAGATAAGAACTACATCTAGAAAGAAAGCAGGTTATAGTTGAATAACCTTTACACTGAAGAAGGACTCGCTATAAGGAAAAAAGAAATCTTTTTTTTTTTTTTAATCTCCTAGTTCTTATAGGACAAGTAATATCAAATACTAGGATGTAAAGTAGCTCTAGTGTATGCAAGGAAATACAGTGGGTTGGCCAAAAATAATGTGAAAGACAAAATCTCCAAACTACAAAATACCCATAACACTTTTCAAAAGGAGTATAAGGAGTCAAAAGCTATAGAAAAGAAGCAAGCAATCTCATCGGACCGTATGAAAACATATACAGTAGCAGCAGCAGAGGGCTTATGTAAGATTGTTTGGGATAAACATTTTATGTACAAAATGTTCCTCTTCTGGATTACACTTCTATCACTGTTAGCTAAGCCTCATAAAGTAGAAAACAGCCATTTGCTCTAACTGAGAAAACAGTCCAACATTTTCCCTTTCAGTGTTCATGGTCCTGTGCTAGTATCTGTTTAACAATAAGGATGAGATATTACCCTTAACCTTACAAGTGCTACTATATAAAGAGATGAGTAGGAATCAAATACAGAAAATGCCATACTCTCAAACTGAGTCTGATGTTCACCTTTAATTGCTATTCAGTGTATTTATTCTAATTACTGCTTGTAATATATTTCTTTCTACCACTATGAGTAATAGACACACGAGATTGTGCAGAGAGATGAGTAAATTTCAATTTCTGTAATTTCTCAATCTTAGTTTAAGTGATTCATAAAACTTGTGAAATTAGCTTATTTTAATGTAAGTCAGCTCTACTGACTTTTTCAAAAGATGAATATAGATAAACCTATTTTTCTACAGGTCTAAATAATGAAATGTAGAAAGAGGAACAGCTCCTCAGTTTTTTAAAAATTGACATTGGTCTATCAGTTTCAGTTGGTCAGTTCTAATGTAACCTTAAAGGAACATTTAATTAAGCCTACTCAAGATCTGACTCAATCTCACTGAAGACAGACATGACCAGCTACCTGTTACCTGTTCTGCACTTATTTCCATATGTAATATGTGATGCACAACAATGCACAGAAATTTTAAGCTGGCACATACACTCACTACGTTTTATGCTGAGCTATAAAAATGAACTCTGTGATACTTCTTCTATTTATACAAAGGGAAGTGTAGCTTTTTAAAAATAAAAGTTTTAATTTAGAAAGCTATTTTAATTCAGACTTGGAGACAGTCATCCTGAAAGGGATATCCATGAATATATTACAAATTTTTGTCATGCTTGAAAAAAACATAATCCAGTTAAAAACATAAATAAACTAGGTTTGAAAGATGATTGGTCAGTGTCCATCTCTGAGGGAGTGCTGGGGATTTTAATACCTAGCCTGTTTTGAAATTTGTGAGAATTCATTCTAAACAGAACTGGAGAAATATGAAGTTATAGTATTTCATACTTGTGTCTATTTAATTAAAGAGCACACTCATTTAACATCAATTCGCCTAAAGAAACACTGTCTGGCAAAAGAAACTGGGAAATTCTCCTCCAGTTTTTTACTTTAAATCTGAGGAACTTCTTTGAACCTAATAGGCTTAATCACACCAGTGATATTTTCTTGTTTAAATAATTCTTTTCAGAATTGGAGCCTTAAAGCAGGCATGTAATCTATTTCTTGTAAAGACTCTGCAATAATGATTAACTAATCAACACAAATAAAATGAAAAGAGTTTTAAAATAGGAAAGCTAAAAAGAAAATGTAGGAAAACTTGGATGCTTATATTTAGTTGAGTCCAGGTTAAGGTTATTTGAGTACATAAGATTTAAGTTTTACATGCAGTTGAAAGGCACATAAAATAAAAAAGTACAGGACAAAAAGACAAATGAAACATGCATTTCTGCACACAATGAGCACACATCATTAAACTATTCTTTGGATGAAGTTATGTTCATCCAGAAGATATGAAGAAATATTCTATCATCCTCCTCCACCCAAATCGGTAAACTAGAGTGTATAAACAGAAGGAGCTAAGATAAGTGAATAAGAGGAAAGGGAATGTTGCCACTATCAAAATCCCCCCCAAAAGGCTGTTTGCCTTGACACAAAGTTAGACTAAACTAGGAAATACTTCTTTTTCTTTTTATTTTAATAGACTTAGGAAAGATTTTTAAGAGTGGACCATTTCCCAGCTACATATCATATAATCATTAATGTTGGAAAAGAACTTCAAGATCATCAAGTCCAACTGTAAACCCCTCAACACCATGGTTGTTGAACCATGATCGTAAGTAACTCACCTGCACATTTCTTGGACAATGCCATAGATGGCTACTCCACCATTTCCCTCGGAAGCCTGTTCCAACGCTTGGCTACTCTTTCTGTGTAGAAATTATTCCTAATGTCTAACCTGAAACTCCCCTGGCACAACTTGAGGCCAAATAAGTTCTAGTAATTTTTTTCTACCTGAGTAACACAATTTATTATAATCAGTATTAGTATGTTAATATTAGTATATGCTACGGTTCTTCTATCATTACTGTGGTGTTGTTTTGTTTGTTCTCACATTTTACTTGCTATTTAACATCAAATATATCTTTGCCAAATCACATCTTTATACATATATTTATATATATTGTTTCTATTCCTCATTTTGTCCATTTCATTTGAGTGTATATGGACATTACTGGAAATAACAGAACATAACTTCAAATTATTTGAAACTAAGCTCCAATATTAACAGCAAAAAAGCAAATATTCCTATACTTAAATCCAAATTTCCAAAATTCTAATCAAAAATTATAAAATTTACTAATCATTATTATTTTACCACCAATTATCAGAAGAAAAAAAAAAGATGGTACCTATTAAATAATAAAGCAAACAGCATATAATGTATGGACGATTTCCAAAGAATTATACAAAATGTAACTCAAATCATATAAATAAGAAAGATTTTGAGGTAAACAAAAATATATTGCTAACCAGAAAATTAAGAAATCCTCTTTTTAAAAGAAATTTCAAGTAAATATATTTTTTCCAGTACAAAGACAATTCTTTTTGAAAAATATCAGAATTTCTCTTAGTACATTGAGTAAAATTACTGCATATTTTCCAGCATCAATAAATGCAAAATCACTACAGACCACCATGGAAGGTAAAAAAAATACATTAAGAAAACATCAAAATTTGATCTAAACAGTTTTATAGCAAATGAAAATGTCATACCTTAAACTACAGTATCTCGAAATTTTTCAAGGCAGGGAAAGCATTCATGAAAGCGGATTATGTGAATTACATTTAAAAGTTGGAATTATATCATCTATATAGTACAAAGCTCCTATTTTTAGTCTAATTAAATATATGACCTTTAACATGACAGAAGACTTGAAACTGATATTGTTCATTTTTAAAGCTTGCATGACTGTAACTTTGTAAGGAAAATCCCATATGTTGAGGGGATCATCATATCACATTTTATGATAGTCTACAGCAGCTAGTTCTTTTGGGTCGTACACATGACATTCAAAGCCTGGGGAAACTGTTTATGGGGTGAGCGCTTCTTTGGTTAATGAAATAAGCATTACACTGTCCTTTAAAAGACTTCCTTATCAGCTGATAACAACTTTACAAATGCTTAAAAAAAAAAAAATCCCAGCTGCAATATGCTATACTTGTTGTCTGTCTTTTATTGGATTTAGGGACATTTTTTTCTAAAATGGCTCATCTAGTTCTGAAAACAGAGCAGTAAAATTAGTGATTGAATTAATAGCAAAACATTCACCAATTAAGTAAAACTTTTCAAATATTTCAAACATTCAGAACTTCCGTTTTCTCCAAAGTTTGGCAAGAGGCATTACCCTCAAGCCAAGGCATTGTCATTGGTACCCAAACAAAAAAAAAAAAAAAAAAAGCCAAGTATAGGGTTTCAGGGAACTCTGATTTGTACTGATATTTGTTTTCTTTCCAGGAAACTTATCTTCGTATTGTCATGCAAAGCAAGGAAATCTTGTCCAACAGTATTCTTTATGATGGTAATGCTAAAGCAAACGGTGGAAGGAAGGCACCAGATTCTGCTGTGAGTGGAAGATGCTGATTGTAGGATCCAGAGGAGTGGTGGGCCCTGGGATGCACAGTAGAGAAGGGTACGGCAAACCGAGGAATAGAATATGGAAGGGGACAAGAGAGGCAGAAGAGGTGGCATTGTCATTGGCACATAATTGCATATAACCATTACATGTTGTTCCATTAGCTCATGAGGGAGAGATCAGGGCTGTTGGTCTACAAGTTCACTGATGATATTATGCTGGATATCAAAATAAATATTCAGAAATATCTACTTCAAAAGCATTCTACATATTAGAATAAGGGATTCCTTTGTGTGTCTAATAATAATGGTAATATAGTAATAATAAATGCACATTCATGTTTTTTTTAACTTTTTGCTAGGTAGAGGTTAAAAAGTACATGATGATGAACCAAGATGACACAGTAAAAGATTATTGCATTTAAAGTTCTGCATCTAAAGAAACAATGAAAAGATTACCAAATAACAGAATGGAAGAAAAAGGATAGCATATTACCAGAGAAATCTGAAGATGTGGCTTTTTATCACCCCTGTGTCATGGAGTTCCTGTTGGAAGATGGCCAAATCCCTTGGACGACTTGTTTTTTTCTCATTTACTGAATGGTTAACATAGTGAAAACATAATCTGCACCGGAAGTGCTGGAAGCATTTCCATCACTGGAGTGCTGGAAGTGCTAAGAGCTAGTAGCTACAGCTGAAATGGATTTAAAGCTGTTCTTGCATATTACATATAGTCTACAATATTCATAACACTGAACTGTTCATGCTGTTGCTATAACATTCCATTGGAATTTTCACATTTAGCAGGAATTTTCCTAAATCCTGTAGAATTTTTAATTCTTAAAACATACTAATTCTGTTAAGGAAACTGTATTTTTAAGGCAACAGCCTCCAATCAGAAGACTATCATATTTAAGTATATATTAAAAGTAACTTTTTTCTGAATCAGAACCTAATTCAAAATATAATATGCATAATGACTTTGAATGTGATGGTTCTCACATTGTCTAAGATCTATCTTATTTTCTCAATATTAAAGACGGATCTCCCTGGATGGAATGAGACACAGTAACAAATCAGCATGAGAAAGTGAAGCCATAAAGTTTTTGTTCTAATGATAAATGCATTAGAATTTAGCATCATTTAGCATAGGTGTCAATCTTAAATTTTCTATATATTAATATAAAACCAAATTGTGAATATATTGTGAATATAACACAGAAAAAGATATATATTTATTTTAATAACATAGTCCAACCTGAGTCTCTCACTCTCTATTTCCCCTTCTTTTAATAAATAGTCATAAATAGCTCTCCAAATGCAGAAGGGAATTTTGAAAAATCTTTGTGTCTTATATTTTTCAACATGCTTCTATCACAATTTCTATCTTACTACATCTTTTCAGCACATTGCAAAAATTTTCCATAGGGAATACATGATCCAAGAAATAATGCTGGAAGAAAATATGTTCGGAAAAGACGTTTATTTTCCTGTTCGATGTCATTCTCTTTACAAATCAGCTGATTCAGACAACAACAGCATAGAAAACTATTCCAAGTGTGTGTGTGAATAAAAAGTGGGGAATGTTTGTAATTTTAATTCAAGCTTTTACCACTTTGTTTGAAAGGGCTTACTTTAATCAACAGAAGAAATCTAAGGGGCTTCTTGCATCTCCCTGACATGTGGCCATGACAACAGCTGTCATTGACACATCAGGTGGCAACATTAGATAAATGACATATATGCTCTTTGACATGAGCAAATAAATATTTTCAACAGATACGCCTCAGGCAAACTTTTGTTTCCCATTCTCTGTCTCTACTTTTCTGCTTGTAGCAGTGTCATGTATGGCAAGAATTACTGTGTCTGTGCATACCTACAAACTACAAGGCAGTCAGCACTGTCTCAAGACTGTCACAAGGCTGTCAGAATTTCAGCCTAAGAAAGAAATATTATTTATCATCTTAATACCTTTAATGAGCATTAACAGCTGAGCATTAACAGTCGTTAAGTCTAGAAAGAGATGCTCATTTCTAGGTTTAAGATTTTTTACATTCCATCCTTAATGGAAGAAAGATCTCTTCAAGTCCATCCTTTCCTGCTCTACGAAGTACACCAAATCCCTATAGACTGGCTGCCCAAGTGGTTCAAGTTGAAAGCAGTGTCCAAAGACATATGGCCACTTTAACAGACTTATTTCTGGTATTATTTTGTGAACTAGATTATAAATACAGATATTACATCTTCAGAAGATGAAAGTATGACATGATTCATGGTTATATAAAATATCACCCATATACTGCACTTTAAACTGTTAAATTTGACCTACTTAAGCTGGGATGTCAGTGTGCACATACATTTATTAGGCAGCTACAAATGGAATTACAAGTTTGTGTTTTAAACAAAATATTTCTAAGTTTGTATTACAATGATTAGGTTAGCTAGAAAAACAGCATTGTTTTAATAGAGATAAGCAATGTAGTCTTACATTTATACAGTTCAGTGATTAACAATGTCATAGAACATCAGTTTAAATGAAGCAATTTAAAACACTGCTGACTTGTATAAGATGAGATAAAATGAGATGCCATACCTGTAAAACCTTAAATAAATGTTTTTTTTTTTTACTTTTTTTTAATGTATCTGTAATATAGCTTGCACATAGCTTGTTTATTTTTTGCCACTTACTGATTCAGAAGATTCCCGTATCAAACAAAATGTTTAGACAATTAAAATACAAGGCAATTTAAGTTTTGAAAGTCTATGGTCCTTCCAAAAAAAATTTTTTTCCCCAGTTTGAGAGCAGTCACTGCCAGCCTGTACTTAACTCCTCTCTGGAATATTAGAAAATGAAAACAATAAATTTACACTAAGAAATGTGCCAAAACTCAAAATGTTCCAGTGCATTTATAGATTATCGGGAACCACTTAGATAGACTTTGTTCCTTTCTAATACCAAGACAAAAAAAAAAAAAAAAAAAGTTCTGGAGTTCTGAGTTCTGGCTATGAGTGCTATGGGTGCCCACACTCACATTTTCTCATTGAATAAAATAATAACTGTACTACTGTACGTTACTGTACATTCCATTACTGTGTGAAAATTATTAAAAATAGCGAGGAATATATTTATTTATATAGAGATTAGTTCAGGAAAAATTATTTATCATCTCTGAGGTTACAGAAAATTCTAAAAGGTTTGTTACTTAAGTAAGGGTATAACTTACTTAGATAAGTAAGAAGGATATCTTGTCAAACCAGCTGCTAAAAATTTCAGATTTCTAATTTGAACCACAGATCATTCTCAGTTATACAACCTGCTTTCCCACTCCAGAAAGCCTCAAAACAACATCGAAAAACAGAATAGACGATTTACAACAGCTTCGGGTAAAGCCGTTGGCACTCCCTGGTAACCCTATTGGCTTTCCCTGGTTGGGCTACAGTAGTTTTAAAAGTCTCTAAATGAATACAAATCCTATTCTGTTACATATCCATATACCCAAAGCAATGCTAATGATGGATTTAGTTTCTATTCATTAACAGTACATGGTAATGTTATCTCAACTGTTTGTTTGATTTAAAACGGAGGATAGCTGAAATGTGCAGGTACTCTTCCCCCTCTCCCTGAATTCCCTCCCACATTTTATAATCAATTAGTCTGTTCTAGATTATTTAGATTACTTTGCACATATACTAAGCTTTTCCATTCCCTGCACTCTCACAAAATGAGGTGCCAGCTCCCCTTTTTACAAATAAAAGTGTTATGACTCATCTTCTGACAGAAAACAAAATACAGAAAACAAATGAAAAGAGTTTAGGATACAGAAACATGACTATGCTGCATTCTGAGCAAGTATCCAATTTCCAGCTAAACTAGTTTCAGGGTAATGTGGTAAATGTTTTTTGAAGTGGCTGTACAAAAATGAGGGAAATGACAGCAAGACTGCCCTATCCCTCTCATTTGAGTATCAGTAAACAAGCTTAAGTGTTTCTAGCAGCAAATAGTTAGAGAACCCAGCATTTTAACTGAGCAAGCCATTCTCTATGCAGATGTCACTCACAAGGGCTGTGTGGCTTCTTTATATTGTGGAGAGAAAGTTTAAAGGAGTGTTAATCAAAAGAAACATTGTATTTTAAGACATAATGCTTTATAGTGTATGTGACAGCAGCTTGATAAAACTCAGTTTCGTTTCTTGTAGTGGTAACCTGTGAAGCTTTTTTTAAAAAAAAAAAAAAACAGTCGAAAAGGCCTGGAGTTCTATATCAGAATCTATAAAAGCTTCACTGCCAACGGCCTAATAAACTAATAGCACAGGCTTTAAAATTTAATATAGTCACAAAGAAGGTTTAATATTTATTTGAACTACTTGAATTTTCTTAGTTATGCTTTAAAAATATTTTCATTTATATCTTTCCTTGTTAAAATGTAAATAACATACACAAAGAGTGCCAGCAATGGAGATAAACATCTATCATGTTATCAGTAGGGCTACTCTCCTAGAGTACTCTCCTTTCACCATCTGTACACAGCAATGACAACAAGTTGATTACATGTACAGTTGAAAAAAAGAATTGCTTGGTGTCTCAGGTTTTTTTGCTAAATATTCTATCTGTTTCCAGCAACTGGTGCTAGTGGCACCAGCACAAAGGCTACAAATTTCTTTCTTAGGTCATGTTTTAAAATTATTTTTCCACAAATGTAGAGTAAATCTAGAAATTTTATATCAAAAACATATACAAACTAAGACTAATGAAAGGTCATCCTAGGAACCACTGTGCAAAAAGAATTCTGAAGACTCTGAATAATCTTCTGGAAACTCAGATCCTTCTGAGCTTAATTTTTCTGCTAACTAAAAAGAAAAAAGAACACAAAAGTTCCTAACTTTAGGAGAACTTTAGGAAAAATAACTGAACCTAAGTCCACATAGAAATCAATGTTTTGCTTACAGTGAGCACAGTTTAACAGTAAATATTGATTTCATGTCACATCTTTAATACAATCAGCACTCATAAAACCATCCCCTTGGTAGCACTGATTTCCTTATCAACAACTCAATAGGCTCTATTATTCTATGTTATGTTTACAGACCCTCTGGCATTTGAAGGTACCAATGATTATAGATATTTCACCCTGTAATATAATATACCAAATCTCATTTTACTTTTCTTGTATACATTGCAAAGTTAGAAATATGTGGTTATATATGTAAGAAAAAAGATTAGGTGATTAAAATGAATAATTTAAATTTTAAAAATCCTCTCACTCAGGCCTTCACTATCCCTTCACTATTTCTTATTCACAACCACATATATCCTATCATCAAATCATAGTTTGCTAAAATAATCTTCATAATCCCATTATTTTGGTCACCACTCAATATCTTCCTTGACGTTCTCAGCCCTTTTTTACACTGCAGGACCAGACCTCCAGCTGATGTAGACCAGTACTTTTCCAGACAAGTCAATAGGTATAGCCAATATATTCTTACAAAGAAACTTATCCTCAAAAAGCCTATCTCTAGTTTCACATACCTCCACTGCTGCTTTTCTGACCACAGCTTTGTTTTATGTTTTTACGATTCTAAACTTAGGTCAGTCATTCTTGTATCAATAATCCATTCCTTTTTTGTTCCCAGAAGCCTACTGCTGCCTGTATTCTGATTTTCTTCTAAGTTCCTCTTTTCACTAACCATACAAAAAGATTTGAAATGTACATTTGCATCTATTATTCTGTAATTAAAACTAAATTGTATGTGTGCCTTTAAATGTTAACATCACTATGAGAAAAAAAAGGCGGGGCGGGCGGGCAGCAGAAACAATCTTTATGTGGAGGGGAAGCAAAGGTGAATTATTTCTTCTGAGAAAGAAGCAGGAAAACAAATGTGTTAGACTAACAGCCCTAACAACATTAAATGGCAGAAACCAACAGAAAGATTTGAGAAAGGACTTACTGGCACAAGGACAACTTAAAAGTGAAGAGTAAAAAAGGATGAAGGGAACTGGGGTATAGGAAGACTGCAAAACACAAACTCTTGTGAAGGAGTAGGTCTGGAGAACTTATTACAGAGAGAGCTTGAGGAACCCAACTGCAAGCACTGATAAAGCAGAAGACACTACGTTTGTAGCAAGGAAGAATCCTTGCAAAAACTCGTAATTGATACAGTCTCAAAGGAATAGGGGAGCAAGAGTGGCTAGTCTATAAAATATTATCTGCTGTACAGTAATGGTACAATAGGACTAGAGTGGATTCTCATAATCAGTGCAATACTTTCCACATTAATGTCAGTGAAAACTTCAAAGAGAATCTCACCAAGGAAGAATGTGTCTTGAATTCCATTTGGCACATTCTTTCAGTTTTCAGACATGACCCACTGACAAGAGCTATTTACAGTAAGATTATGCAACCAGTTTTAAAATGATCTTCCAACAGTTAAATATAGTATCTTGATTACAGAGGACATCATAAAGGTTCCTAAAAGCTAATTTTTATGATTTAAATAAAAAACATTCATATATCTTTCACTAGCAGTACCTATCTGATCCTGAATATTAAATAATTATCTCCTAATGCATTCAAAAATTAGATAGGCTGTCATGACTGAACAATATGGAAGATAAAAAAAAAAAAACATATCTCAAGTAACAAGAAAGAATGAACGAAATTAAAAGCGAAAGAGTTTTATTTTTATTTCAGCAGTTTGTCAAGAAAGAATTGATTACTGCCCAACAAAATTTCAAGGAAAGGTCAATCTTTTAAGATTTGAACACTCATGGCTTTCATTTACTTTACAGGCAATTGTAGGTGTCCAGTACAAAGGAAAATTGCAATGTTAGTTAATAGTCAGAACTCATGAAATGCAATAGTTTTTTCTAAGGAGACACAGGGAAACAATTTTTTTGTCTGTGTAAAAAGGGTTTTGTGTGTAAAAAGGGTTTTTGAGTGTCTTTCTACAGATGGATTTTATTTATTTCTTCAGTCTTTGTACAAATAACATTAGACTCCATCTTCTTTCCTAAAAGGTACAGGAAAAACTTATTTATTATACACTTCCATAATCTTCTCATAAATCTCTGTCTCATCACATCTATTCTACACTTCTGCAATATTACTTGACATTTAGATCCATGTGTGGGAGACTACTTCTGTGGGGTCATATCCCATCATTATTTGAATACCACCTTTAGTTATTTCTGGGGGAGATGGAGTAGAGGGACAATGTTTGACATAGAGAAGAACTATCTTCATCACTGCAGATCATGAATTTTATAAATTACACAGAAAAAAAAAAAAGCAGGCTAAGCCATTTTAAATAAAGATTTTATTATTCCTGTATTTTCACAACTGTCAAAGTTCGAAACCTATTCCATCAGTTCAGCCAAAGCAATTCTCTCTTCTTCAAATCCTTCTCCTTCCCATATGAAAAGCCTCCTACAGTCCACTGCAGCTAAGTGGAGCAAATGGTGTGGGATCCTAGTTCCAAATCTCTATTTCTAACATCTGAAGCAGCACATTCTGTTCTCATTTAACATCAAGGAGTTCATGTAGAAATAAAAGATTTTTCTTTCAATGATTTGGCTCACTGGCTCTTCAAAAGTAATAGAACTTCTCTTACTGAATAATGAAAATATTCTTCTGTATTATTGCATTCTATTTTTTTTCTTAATCTTGCTTGGTGTTTAGACACAGCAAAGCAGAGATTTTTAGTTTATTCCTGTTTTGCTACACTTCCTTTCTATTTGCTGACAGACCAGTGATACTGTACAAATGAGAGAGACTTGCATCTGATCAAATTGAGTTGTTTAGTGCTGTTGAATCCACAAAGAACTAGACCAGTTTGCCCTAGGTTGAGGGAGGGGATCCTCCCCCTCTGCTCAGCTCTGGTGAGGCCACATCTGGAGTACTGTGTGGAGTTCTGGGCTCCCCAGTGCAAGAGGGATGTGGAGCTTCTAGAGAGGGTCCCCCATAGAGCCGAGGGAATGGAGCATCTATGAGGAAAGACTAAGCGAGCTGGGCCTGTTTAACTTGGAGAAGACTGGGAGGGAATCTGATCAATACACACAAATACCTGAAGGGAGGATGCAAAGAGGATGGGGCGAAACTCTTCTCAGTGGCTGCCTGCAACAGAGATAATGGGTACAAATTGAAACACAGGAATTTTCATCTCCATATGAGGAGATGAACCTAACCTAATCCTTTACTGCTAGGGTTACAGAGCGCTGGAACAGGCTGCCCAGAGAGGTTGTGGAATGCCCTTCTCTGGAGATCTTCAAAACTCGCCTGGAGGTGACCCTGTGCCACATGCTCTCATCATCCCTTCTTGAGTAGGGGTGTTCGACTAGGTGATCTCTAGAGGTCCCTTCCAACCTCAACCACTCTGTGATTTTCCCTGGGGTACAGGCATTCTTTTTTTAGAGAGTTACATGTGGTTACCATTCTCACTCCAAATTACGACATTTACAAAAGAAGCATTTTTTAAACTACTTCATAATTTTATTTTACATAACCTATACTATAACTACTACCTATAAAATAACTACAATAAGAAACTTCAGGAGGCTATGAGGATTATTATGCATTATTATTTATGGAAATGTGTACTCAGATTAGCAGCTATGCTGAACAGGAAACACTGTTCCTACATGCTCTACAGTGACCAAACAGAAAGTAAAAAACATCATAGATAGAGGGTAAAAATAAGCATGTGAAATATATATACATTTATATTTGTTCCTCTATACATGTACATACAGACAGATATATATTAAAATATGGTAGTAAAACAGTGTTTAAAATGGAATTTAAATATATAGGAATTATAGAATACATATGAATTTCAATATAAGACATTTGAATCTCATTTCATGTAGACTCCATTTCATCAGCAGGTTTAATACAGGCTGGATGAAAGTCATAACATTCCACACTGATATAGGTGGTCTGGAAAATCCATAGTGTCTTTAAAAAGAAGCACTCCAGGAAGTAAACTCTCATTGACTCGTACTCATTGCTTTCAAATTTCCCAGATAACCACAAAATCAAGGTAGGAGCTAGGGAAAATGTTAGTCCACTGTGGAACGGGGAGGGTGCCTTGGTGATGGAGGATGCAGAGAATGTAGATTTACTAAATGCCTTCTTTGCTTCTGTCCTTACTGCTAAGACTAGTCCCCATGAACTACAGAGCCCAGAGACAAGAGAGAACCAAGACAGAGGAGGACTTTCCGCTGGTTGAGGAGGATTGGGTTAGAGATTGTTTAGGCAAAATAGACACCCATAGATCTATCGGCCCAGATGGGATGCACCCTAGAGTGCTGAGGCAACTGGTGAGGGTTATTACTCAGCTGCTCTCCATCATCTTCGAGAGGTCATGGAGGGTGGAGGAAGTGCCTGAAGACTGGAAGAAAGCCAACGTCACTCTAGTCATCAAAAATGGCGAGAGAGAGGACCCAGGAAACTACAGCCGATCGTCCTCATCTCCATTTCTGGAAAGGTGATGAAGTAACTCACCCTAGTGACCATCTCTAGGTATGTCAAGGAAAA
>NW_010581709.1:29367-46471 GCF_000705375.1 Tinamus guttatus | reverse complement strand
AAAAAAAAAAAAACACAAGCCTAAATCTTGACTAGCAATGCAAAGGCTCTGTACATTGGAACCCAGCTAATACAAAATAGCCAGGCCAATACAAATTAATGACACCAACCAGTCGAGGCATGGCTTTGTTGCAAAGGGTTATTTTCAGGATTCTACAATAGGAGAATTATGTCTCAACAAATTAAAGTAACTCTGATATCTACTGCATTATTAAATATTGCAGAATGGATTTTCCAACTTACATTTCTTTAAAATGTTTTAAAACATGCTGCAGAATCACATATAAATCTTCTGAACATTAATTTATACTGGGCTTTTAGCTGCGTGGTAAGTATTTTAAAATAATCTCTGTGCATCTTTACACAATGTTTTACGATCCGTCATCACAATTCATCGGATAAAAACATTTCATCAAATAATTTCCTATGTATTTATACGTATTTTTAATGCTAACTGGAAAACATAAAACAAACAAAATACAAATTAGGTAGATTAAAGGTGAAACCTCAGATGTGCCTGTATCTATTATGTATGTATATGGAATGAATCTTCCAAAGGGCATCCTTGCCAGAAAAATATTCAGCACACTTCCCTGGTAAAATTATCTCTGCATATGAGTCGCAGATATCAAAAAGAAATGTCTGCATCTTTGTGGACGCAGCTCAAAATGATGTTCTTGCTTCTGTTATTTTTTCCAGGTCACTTGACAAGGTAAGAAACTGTCTGGAAGATATCCTAGACATTATCTCATTTAACTCTCCATTCCCCAAAATCTCTAAGAAAGGTCTTTCCTTTATTGAAATATTCAAACTGTAACTCTTCAAATAATGACCAAGGAAGGCCCTTGGATCTCTCCTGGACAGGACTACTGGGACAGGACCACTATTTTACCTAGGCAAAGGATCATGTTCACTCTCTTTTTTACTACGACACGATCCTAGAAACAACTTAGGGACCAAGACTTCTCCACTGTTTTGGGCAGTACATGTAGAGCACAGGAGAAGAAAACCTGCCTAAGGAGCTTGCAGTAGATGTCCTTAAAAAAATAAACAAAAAAACTGCCAAAAAATCCCCCAAACCAGCCAAATAACAGAAACCAACTGATTCAGCGACGAATAAATAAAAAATAACAACAAAATAACTATGAATGTACTACTAGGCATGTATTTCACTCTTAAAGACCTAACTCCTGCAGTTTGTCAAATGGAGTCCCAGTCCACTCAGAGCAGCAAAAAAGGGGAATGCAAGTATTTAAAAGATAGTCAAGAAACATGGAGAATCATGGCCTCATTCCCATAAAAGTTGCTGGATTCCCAGTAGGCTCTGCTACCCTGTGATTTGAGTAGTTCAGCCCACCACTAGGAAGAATAATAATTAGCCCTTAAATCAATCTGTCATCTTGGAAATGATCTCCAGGATCATCTCCAGGAGCAAATGTTCTCCAAAGGAGATATATCTGGCCTAGCTTCTCACTTAACGTGCCCCTGTGCTATGGAGTGAACGCGGCTTTGCAGGGAAAGGCTGGCATCCACATTTCAAGGTGTTAACACACCCATAAATCCCACCTGAACTTTTAATCTAAGGACTCTTATAGAAAAGACTAGGTTTACCTAACTGTTTGGTGGCCATATGGCATTGTGAGAAGAGCATGTGAAACACAGTCTGTGCATCAGGACTCCTCCATACTGTAGCTAAGTGGGTGCACAAGCCCACTCTGACAGGTGGTGTTGGTTCATGTCATGTCCATATTGCTTTTCCTCTCATGCCAAGCATACAAGGACACTAGCCCCACATCTAGGCTAGAGTTCACTCTATACTGTGGACTACCTGAGAAGCTCAGTTAACTGCAATTACAGTTAACTGCAAGGTAGGAAGGATCCCAACTGCTTGGGAGACTTCTTTGGAGTGATGGAAGCAGGAATGATTTGCCTTTTGTGTAGAAGGTAGTAATAAATCCCCCAATGATGTGCTCTCAGTTGGATAAGGTTTTCAGACTGTGATGAGATATTTTAATATTGACTTATTTAGGAAATTAGGACTGTTTCATTATCAAGGTTTTTGATCATTTTTAAGTGCGGAGGCAAATCCTGAATTTACAAAATACCTGTACAGTTGTTATGACTCTGATGACATCACAGATACAGAACTCATGTAAATATAAAGAAAAGATTAACTGATGGAGCAAAGCATTACTCCAAATGCTGTGTAAAATCTCTGTGCGTAAATATGTAAACTAGATGAAAAAAAATAGTTTGCTGGCGCTTTCCCCAGATGCTGTCTTTTAAATCCATCACTAATCTTGTTCTGCTAGGCCAAGAAGGTTGTGAATATGGAAGAGATAAACTGCTTGCAAAGTTTTGCTTTGCAAAAAGAAAAAAATAATAATAAAAAAGCTTCTTGGGTTTTTAGCAATAAAGAACGTTAATGCACCTCTAAGTCAAGCTGTGACTTTCCACAAGACTTTAGTTCAGTTGCATAGAAATAAGCAAAAGGGAAAGAAAGAAGAGTTAATTAAGGCTCCTCTGATCTGACTCCAACCTGACCACCTGCAATAGGGATGATTGACAAATTTAGACATGAGGACACAGACTCCAGCCCACGCTTGGTATATAATAGAGAGAAACCTTTCCTTATGATGTTCAGACTGATCTTAAACCTTCCAGGCACTGCCGAAATGCTCTTTCTTCTACTAATGGCAGCATTGAAACCATCAAGCACAAGACGAGGTTTTATTCCATTTCAAACACTACTACAGTCCATGTTACAGGTAATATATATGGAACGTGGATATATTTAAAAAATTAATTACAGGACACTTTTCCATAAAACCTAAGCAACAGAAGGGATTAGCTTAGACCACCTTTTCAACAGAATTTCAAAAATCTCAGGAAGCCCACAAAGAACCCTTTTTTATCTTAATAAGAGAAAGAAGTAGTGCAGCTAGCACAGCCACGAGCAGCAGGGAGGTCCCTGTGGGGACAGTACCTTCAGAGAGAACTGGTACATGGGGTGGATAGCGCGGAGGTCGTTCATTGTGAAGTACAGCAGGGAGGCCCGCGCCGCTGCAGGCCTGTAGTGCTCCCTGGCCTCATTAATCTTTGTTTCTGTCACCTTGGATTCCCGGACCTGTGAGGAAAATGCAGGGTCAAGACAACTTTAAAAACATCTTTTTAAATTGAGTCCATCTTTCTCATTTCGGAGAGGTGAGAGCAGCGAGGCCCCAGACCGCCTGCAGTCTGGTGCAGGGTTAACATCGGCCGAGACGTCAGGCCAAGGAGCAGGTCAGGTGTCCCAAGGCTGAGAATGGTCATTTACAGCTCTTTGCTGCTTTTCTTCCCTGAGATTTAATGCACCTTTACCTTGCTAGCCAGGTGTCTGCACAACCGTTATGATGGATATGGTAAAAATCCTTCTGGCAGTTACACTGCCCCATTATCATCTCTGTCCTGTTGAAGTTCGTTCTTTCATTCTACTTCAGTGGCATAAAGTGACATCCTCGAGCCCCACGGGGATTATCTGAGGCTCTGTCTCGGCACAGTCAGAAACGTCTTGCAGAGCAGGTACGTGTTCCCGTGCCAGCGCCGGTACAGCCAGCTCAGCGAACCATGCAATGAGGACATGGCAGAAAAAGGCTCAGCATAGGCCTAACAAGCTTGCAGAGCATGACACAGCCCACACAAAAACATCTAACACGAGCCTCCCAAGGCCACCAGCTGAGCTGGGGAGGATATATCTAGCTGGGGCATTAGCAAGCCTTTTCACTGAAGGTCTTGGTTATACACAGCCAACATATGTCGGGATCTGGAGGATTAGTCTGTTGGCACATCCTGAGAACCCATTGTTTCATAACCTCTAGGGCTCCCTCTAAGGAACGCCTTCAAAGGCTCCTGCAATCAGGTTTCAGGCACAGGGCATTTTCTGTAGGCCAGTGTTGCGAAGATCCTAGCCCAACTTATAAGCAGAAATGTGTGTTTCTTCACAGCTGTACTACAATTATAGCTATGCACAACACCAAATGTTCCTGCACTTCTAGATGTGTTGCTATTGTAGAACAGAAACATCCAGCAGGTAGAGGCTGTATGTCCCATGCAGCCAGGCAAGGTGCCCTTCTACTTTCCACAGCCCAGCGCCATCTCCTTCCCCTACCTTGTCCAAAGCTGAGCTGATATTTCATAAAGACCAGCTGCTCCAATAGCTGTGAGAGAACATTGCTTACAGTCAGAAGAGAGAAACAAGCACCTCCATGAATTGCCCACCTAATTCTGAAGTTGAATACAGATACCCATTATTGAACAGTGCTGGTCATCATGCTGGAGAAGGCCAAGGGCTGGGCTATTATAAGGATGGGGTGACTGGGGAGGGAAGTAGTCAAGGATGGCCACAGAAGGATCCAGTTGTGGTCCTGGTGTCACAGCCACACTCCTGTCATCCCATAAGCGAGAGCAGAGATGTCTTTACCTAGTCACAGCACAGCCAACAAGGCAAACTGGGTAGTGACAACACTGACACTACAGAGCTAATGAAAAAGCTGATTTACAACCTAAGGAACTGAAGGGTAGGAAATACTCAAGTTTTTGCAGATTTACTCTAGATCACAAACTCAACAGATTCCAGTCCCCAGTCACTACTAAAATCAAGCTTAATTGAGGAAGTGTGATATACTCAGAATTAATTCAAGGAAAAAATAAAAGGCCACTGTGTTACACTGGAATAGTTTAAAGCAGCCTTGATACAGTGTGTAAATTTTATTATCTTTGCATTAGGCACTGCCATTTTCTCGTTGTCTTAAATAGGCCATTTAACATACACTAGCTCAAAAGAATTAAATCGTTTGAAACTGGCCAGAACGGAGAGTGCTTCAATTTATGCTGCTTTCTATTCTCTGCACAGCAGAATAAGTAGAGATGAGCATATTAAAGAAGCTATGTTTCACCAACAAATCTTTAAAGATAACATCACAGGCAGGCTTTTCTCTGGGCTCTCACTTTGTCTTTTTACCTTCTCTTCGATTTCTGCAGCTGTCTGTTTAGTGATCTCCAAGTTCTCCACCAACGCTGTGTCTCCCAGGAAGTTCCCAGATGCTGATGACAGCCGAGAGAGCAAGTTGTCCTCTAACGTTTTCAAGGTGATTTTGAATCCGTTCTGTTGCTTTGTAAGGTCTGACTGCAAATAATGAATTCAAAAAGTTTTAGCCACAAAAAAAGAGTGATAAGGAAAGCATTAATCATCTCTGTATGGAAAGGAGCTTCTAATTGACCATTTGACACTGTCCAGCATTGCTCACAGACCAACCCCTGCTCTGATTCCTGTGTATGAACAGAACTCCCGGGATCTCTCCTTATCCAAATCACCATCCACTCAGAGAAATCCTGAAAGTGCCAGGATGAATAAGCTCTTCCTTTAGGAATGTATTAAAATGATAGAAATGATTCAGGAGGAAACTACCTCTCGCACACATCCTGTGCCTCCTTCTCAGAAACGTCTGTTTTTCAGGCTTGAGTCATTCTGGATGGTCCTACACAGGAAGGCTGAGGATAAACACGTCTTCCTCACCTCCTGGGAATCTCTTCCCTTCCCCAGCATCGCAGTCCCAATCACATCAGCAACAAAGACCACAGGACTAAAAGCCAGTGGTGAAAGTGACAGTCCATTCTCCTCGGTCCAGGGCTAAGCACAACCCACAGCTGACTCTTTCTGGCTTAGAGCTCTGAGCAAAGTCAAAATCTTACTTGATTTCCCACTTGTATTCTGGCCTTGAGATGCTGCTTGGATCAGTGGCCACCCGTGCTAGAAGCTGTCCAGGCAAGGACAGTCTTCACTTCACTGCAATTTTAGTGAAAAGACAGCCAAGCAGGTACAGACCAGTAACTGTCTTCCTTCAGGAGCAGATCTTCTAAAATAGGGTGCAAATCTTCCAATTTTCATTCTGCAAAACAAGGCTTCCCTCCCTTCTGCAGAAGAGACAGAGCAAGTTGCTGGAAAGAACTACCAGTTATTAACACTGTTCATGGTAGAACTAAAGACTCTCATCTGTCTCCTTTCTGAAAATATCCTTGAAAATACGTTTTCATCTGGGAAAATGTGATTGCCCTATTCTCTCTGTTTGCTCGGGGAAGCTGCCTCTTTCCCGGATTGCAGGTACATTATATTATTCCACTATGTGGTCTTATTCTGAATGCCTATTTTTAGCATTATCACAGAAAACATCCTGTGGTAAAGCAGTGCATCTGCCTTGGATGCTGCTAAGGTATAAGCCTAGATGACTTCTCTACATAAATGAATCCAATCACTAACACCCTAGTATGTGAAACACTGCTGTATGACACATCGAGTTTTAAATCCCCAGATTTTATTTAAGTGACACAACAGAATGACTCTAATAACTTGCAAAAGAGTGTTTTTCAGAACTATGAAAATATGCCAGGTCTGTGAAGTAGAAGAGAGAGTGGAATTAGAACAGGTCCTAGGCCATGTTGACTGTCAGGTGGCAGAATCAGTGTCACAAGCCAAGTAATTTAATGATCCCAAGACACCTTTCGGAAAACCTGGACCCACACCTCCTAAGCACCCACAAGGTCCCTGGAAATGGGACACATCCAACATCCTTGTGGTTCTTCCAGGTGGAAGAAACACACTGGGGGAGGTAGGGAAGGAGGGGCACTATTTGTTCTGTTGTCAGAGGTTTTCAAGCAGATTAACTAGCTCATTAGCAACTCATCTTTCAATATCTGGGCTGAAATTTCACATACTTGCTCACACACACTCACTTCATGTTAATGTCAAGCCAAGTCTTCAGTAGAAAGTGCACTGAAGCATGCAGTTTACTGGTATTTCATCTATAAATACTTGCTTTTAAGGACCTGTTCCTTAGGCATTACACACAGGACTTTGCCCATGGTGGTAAATATTTTACAAGTCTTGAAACAGAAAACTAACATGGCTAATTTTGCGTGTGTTCCCATCATTCAAGCATAGCATGCCTCGAAAATGACATTTTGCAAGCTATTATTTCAGAGCATGGACTGTAAGCCCTGCAGTTATTAATGAGGATGTGTGTGGTCTTTTGCTCCAATAGCTTGTAATCATCACGCCATTCCTGAAGCACGCCCTCAGAAGTGGGGACAATGCCGTATTTCCCACAACAGCCTGCATCTGCTGCAGCTTTGTCATGCTATTGTTTCCAGCAGTAGCAAGGTCATCATTTCTCATTTCTGCAGCGGAGCTCATTATCTCTTATTTCACAGCTGATACATAACTGTGTGAATCCCAGGAAACAGGTTACTACTCTGAGGGCTCTCAAATTTTCATTCCCTCACAAAAAAGAAATAGAGCTAGAGGTCAGTGTGGTGAGGATTCACTCCCAGCCCTTTCCCAGCTCAGATGCTCAACTGTTGTGAGCCTGAAGCCTTTTCCAGGACTTTCTACACTCTTCACTCTTTCTTCACTGACAGATCTTCAAATTGTCAGTCTCTGTCAGTGGGGACAGAGCAGCCAACTTGAGAACCGTGTTGAGAAAACATACAATAATGTCCCCAGATGGATGCCAAGACTGAGGAGGAAGAAGGGACCTTCCCAGGGACCTCAAACTTTTCCTAGAGAAGGATGCTGATGACTTGTAATCATCCCATACCAGTTCTGCTTGGGGAAGACTGAAGCTATAGATCTTAGGGATGCTGGGAGGGTGAGCACAACCTCAAATACCAAGGTCGACATTAGTAGTTATTAGTGACCTGTATCTTTGTGTAACAATTTTAACTGTATGAGACTTTTCTATATCATTATAAGTGTTATTTGGACAAATAATGTTTGATCAATTTTTATTAGGTTATTAACCACTCTAAGAACAAATTAATGTATTTGTCATGCCTATTATATCAGGGAAGAAACAATGGCATAGGGCACAGATAGAGGAGTGCCACCTCATCAGGGTTATCCATAAAAGTCAGAACCGTTGTAGCTGGAGCTGATCCCCTCTCACATTCTTTGTACAATGCCCAAACCTACCACTTAGGTTTAAAAATAATAATAATAAAAAAATAATAAAAAAATAAACCTCTTCCTCTGCTAATGAGACTTGATGTCTCCTGAACTCCAAGATTGAAGCCTCCTGGCTTGCCTTCTCCAGCCAAATCAGCTGCATCTGCTCCTGGGAGTCAAGAGCCATGGACCACCAATCTCTCACAAGTAGACAGACACATGCAGGGGTCACACACATCCTGGGTACATGCTCTGACACCAATGCGGGTGTTAAGATTTACTACCCATTGTCCACTGGAAGAAAAATATCTGTGACCCTGGGGAGGTGAAGGGGCATAATGCCCATTCTGCATCCAGGAAGAAAACTCTCTGTGGAGAGACTTTCCCAGCAGGGAAGTCACTGGGCCGACTCTTCCCCATTCAGTGGAAAATCTCAAATAGTAGCCTATTTTTTTTTTTCTAATCTCTTTGGTGTGTGGGGATTTCTAGGGAGAGGGAAACAGGATAAGAGAGAGGAGATATTGTGGGCCCCAACATTATCTTGATATGGTGAAATACAGAAGGGAGTCTCAGATATTTTGAAGGGAAAACACGACTGCATTTCAAACAATCTGTATCCACTCTGTGGTTCCTGAAGTCAGACTCCAGCCCCGTATCTCCTGCTGCTGGTGGCACAGCTGGCAGTAGCAGCAGGCGGGGGGCATATTCCTGGTCCTCCCTGATGCTCTATCCCAATCTTCCTTCTTCACCGGTCCAGAATAAGCAAGGATTTCAAAATATATAATCCCTAATTCACATTATTTTTACTGTTTTCTAACACACAGTTCCTCTTTTATGGATTACAAATGCTGCAGAATTTGAGCCACTAATTTTTAGAGCCTAATAGTTTAGTTGATGATACTGAATTCATCTTTCTTCGAGTGACAACAGCCATGAACAGTAATGCTGTTGAGGCTGAGGGACACTCCTAAACTTCACTTAATGACACCACTAACAATCTCAATCGCCCTACACAACCCCATCTAGCATAAGACAGTGGAGATAGGTGTCTGTTTGCAGCATCTACAACCTGCTGATGAACATAATGTCTGATCAAGAGGGTTTGGGTCTCTCACTGTCCTAGCCAGATAGGCATGGGCTTGCTTATTAAATCAGCACGTAACACATTTATATATCATCTTTTGGCTTGTTAGCACATGAGTCCATTTAAAACTAAATGCATCATTAAGGCTTCACAGCTAATGTGTTTGAGAACCTCATTAAGTAAAGAGATTACTACAAGACTGGCCTGGCTGAACATGACACACAAATTTATTCCTACTTTCAGTACATATTTAGTAATGTACCTATTTTTTTTACTGTGCTAAAGATGCCTTTAGCAGAGAAGATTTTATTTAAAAAGTTATCTTGAAACTGAAGCCATACTTATAACAACTTACAGCAACTTACAACTCAGCTCAAGACAAAAACGAAAAACCAACAAACATTTTGGCTGGTTATAAAAAAGTGGGAGGAAGAACTATACTAGAAAAAAAATCAATTCTAGCCACACAATGTTTGGAGTGGCATCCTATACCATAAATGCCTAAAGTTAAGTGAGGCTAATCTACTTCCAAAATTAAATCTGTTAAGTCTAGAGAAAAATGATATAATGAGAATCTCTGTTTCCATTCCCAAAAGGGAGAGGAAAAGAAAGAGGCTGTTTTGGAAAAAACATTTGAAGTTGCAATTTAAGTATGCCCAAAATACTTAGAAGACAGATGAAAACAAACAAACATACAAAAACTCAATATATATAATTCAAGGGAAATCTCCGGTTTTTATGGCGACCTGAATAATTTTTGCACCCTTGAGCATGAAATTATGTTTATTTTTAAATATTTATATTATTTTTGTTTTTTAGAATATTTATACTGCCTCCCAGTGTAAACCCCCAGTTACTGACCTTGAGCTGCTCCAAGTCGGGCCTTTCCAGGTTCACCACCGCTGCGAGCAGCTGGTCCTCCAGGCCATCGCGCGTGACGGTGAAGTTGATCAGGGTGCACTGGGCCTGCATCTCGGGTTGGAAATGGGGGTTTGCCAGCTTGGTATGAAGGATCAGACGGAAAGCGGGGTTGAAGTCACACTCCTTGTCTCCAATCTTAATGTATCTGAAATGATTAAGATGCATGTGCTCAGATCTCTTCCAAGGTATTTCTACCTAAATATCAATAAGCCAAAAAATCTATTAGCGGAAGACTCAGGACAGATATAATTTTTAATGCAAAGAGTATTTAAAATTGGACAAGCATTAAACATTTCTGATTTAAGATAATATAGCCAAAGTGTTGCCCCTGAATTTCAGCTCTGCCTAATGGAGAAGGCTCACAGTTTCTGATATGCTGTGGTCAGCTTGAACCATGAATCATCCTTTCTTCTCCATGGGGGCCACATTCTTTCTAAAGCTGCAGTTACGTGAAGGAAAAAAAGATAAATAACTTGGCACTGAGATTTTAATTAGCCACCACTGAAACTGCCTTGGCTGCCTCTGTGACCACATGGAGCTTCAGCCATGAAGATGACATAGAAGAGTGGCTCCCAGCCATTTGTGGGAGATAAGATTACTCAGGAAAGTCTATTTCTTCCTATTCTGCTTTTCTGACCAAGTCTATATTTCATAAAGTAGGAAAGATGAACCACGAGGACCAAAATATTTTCCACATAACTTTGACAAAACCCACAGGAGCCAGTGGAAAAGAGAACCTGGAGATGCCCTGATGTAAATCTCCTTCAAGCTTGCTCTACACATGTTGGTACTCGTGCAAGCTGCAGTGATGCTTACACTGAAGCAGCTCCACTGTTACTTACCTGTGCATAGACATAGGATCAGAATCAGCATAGGAATATCAATACATTTTCTAGTCAGACATAAACCTGTTAAGTACCTTTTTGGTCATATCTGTCACTATTGTGTTTTTACAGATGAAAAATGGAGACACAGAGATCATGAAACATGAGTAGCTCATGAGAGAATCCAAAAATAGTGCCCAGAGCCTTGACTTCAAGAGACTCCAACGACAGGACTACTGGCTTCTGCCTATATAAATGAAGGACTAAGGTCTGAAATGAAAAACTGGGGCTTTAACTTATCCTGGAAAACATGCAGTCAAAGAAAAACAAAATAAAACAAAAACAAAAAAAACCAATAAACAACAACAACAACAAAAAAAAAGTCCAATCAATACCAATGTTTTCTTTAATTTTTGGTTTATTTTTGCTTTCTTAAGTAACACAAATTACATGTGAGTGAGTTCTGAGAACAAAGGAGAACAGAGTCCCAAAAGGGAAAAGGGGTTTTCCACTACAAGGGGACTGAAGTGTCACAACATTTCTGCTTGATTTTGAAATGTTTTTATTCCCTGCATTTGGGAATATCATTCCCTTTGAAATGCTTCTTCCCTTTTACAATCATAGCTGCAAACCAGACCCAGCCACATATCTCATCATTCCTTCCCTTGCAAGAGATCTGCACAGCCTGCCTTTCCCAGAAGTTTACAGTGTCCTAAGATATTTTATGAGAGTTCAATCACAAGAAAATGATTTCTGAGAAACTTAAGGAATATGAAATCCAGAGCTTAGTAGAATTTTTTATTTATTTGTTTTTAATGGTCAAAGCCACAAGCAGGACTGTATTGAGAGCCACTGCTGCAGTCCCAGAGGTCAGCCCATGCTGTGCTGCTCTTCGCTGTAAAGCTATTAGCAGCAGAGACTTTTAAAAATCTGACACATACCCTTCTAAAGGACAATGACACCAGTATGTGCAAGCCAGTGAAATAACATCAAAAGAGTCAAGAATCGAGTTCAGTACAGACCACTGAACATAGAGTTTTGTTTGTTGATATTACTTGAGCACATTCTAAAAATGTAATCATTTTGCTTGCATACAAGAAGAAGAAAAAAGTCAACTCACTTGTTGCTCCTCTCTCTGAAACTCCTCCACATTGACACAAAGAGCTTCCCCGCAGTGCGAAATACTGACAAAAGTCTTAATACTTAAATCTGCAACTGTATTCCTAAACCAAGTACAGGGTTTGCTAAAATGGAAGGTTACATTTTCTTTGCAATAGACACTTTGGCAATAATTTAGCATTGAGATAACCAATTACAGACATCAAGGACACTATACAAAGGGAAGAATTACAGATCTCTCTGCACAAGATTTGAATTGCTCTGTCCAACAAAATAAATAGAAAAAACAAACTAAGTTTATATCAAACCCATCTTATGACTGAATTATCCATGACTGCCTGATTTAAAATATTCTCACTTCTAAAGGTAGGTTGTTAGCATTGTCATATAAGAACACCCACAAATCAAGGTCAGAGAAAGAGGGCACAGCAGCATAAAGAATCTATTGACCAGGGAAAGGGCAGAGAAGAGCATGGCACTTATGGAGACATCCATGCTATTCTGCCCCGCAGGAGCTCACCTTCCTTTCTTGATCGTTTCTCGACCCAGTAAGGGCCCCAAAACTGGATCCACAAATTCCTCCAGGTTTTCAATCAAAACCAATTCTCCTGCAGCAACAGCTCGTTCCATCGTGTCCAAATACCTATGGAAACGGTAAGGAGGCACCGGAGTGAGGCTCTGCGGGAAGGAGCGCAGCACGTGCAGGAGGGAGAGGATGCAGCTCCACACGCAGAGCAGAACTCGCAAGAGAGGGAGAGTTGGCAAGAAACTGCCTGCGAGGTGGGAAGCAGCAGCGGCCGCCTTGGCTGCCCAGCAAAGACAGAGTCCGATCTCAGACCTCTTAAGGGCAACTAGTAATACCCAAGAACATGGACAGCAGTGAACAACACAGGTTGGATAAGCCACTAGATTTGCTTGCCCAAAGGAAAGAATAGGTTTCAAATTCAGAGATTAGGATGGGGTAATACCAATTTAATTTTTCATAAGGTAATTTGACCCCATTGCACCTTGTTTAACTTCAAAGCAAGGTTGCTCTGCATCAGGATGCTTTCTCTTGGGAAGGGCATGGTCAAATGCCTCTGCTCTCTGCTTCAGGGCTGCTCTGTACTTCACATAACTTGCTTTTTGCAAAAAGGAGTGAGTAACTTTGGATGGGCAGTGCTGATGCTCTCTAGGCATGGTTACCCTGTCAGAGTAATTACCCCAACTAATTCATCTGGCTAAAACTTAGGCTCCTGAACTAAGCCAGACAGATGCCCTTATCCTCATGAGGTGTTTGAACCCATCATATAATAGGTTTCCAAGACTGGTTCAGCTGCATGGCCCTTTGAGAGGGCCAGGTTTTCTCAGTGACTATAGAAGGAGATGAGAGAAGTTCAGAACAAATAGTTGACCTTTAGAGGAATATGTTGAAAAGATGTGAATCCTGCCTCTGATCATCAACCACTTTCTTCTGAGCCCCAAAATATTTTATATGAATGACATATATGAATGACAGAGAGAATGACAGCAGGTGACCTCAAAGGCATGACAAGATGCCAGTACAAACAAGTGTTCTAACACAGAGTGAGCTAAACATCCCCAAATCTACATGCACTCTCGAGCTTTTGTGTCTCTCAGCTGTTGCAGATGTTTTGCTCTGTATGATTAACAAATCTTAGGGCACAGGCCCAAACGGGGATGTGACTCTGGGTCCATTCCATGCCAGCAGTGTGTCCTCATGAGTGACTTAGCCCAGCTGGTCTTCAGGGCATGGGGACCCTCAAATCAACTTCACCTTCCAAGACCAGGTCTCTGTCCTTCTCAGCCCTATTCACCCGCCTTGTTGAAACCGAGTCGGGCAGCAACACATTAGCGTGAGCCTGAGGGACGATGCCATAATCCTGCATGGAGCTCAGTCCCCAGCAGATCCCTCTTCTCATTTTCTGTTTTAGAGGAGTTGCTATGGTAACTTGACCAAGCACTAAACAGCCCCTCTATTTAATGAGAAATCTCTATCATTTTGGTAATGAATAAACAGCTAATGTACAAATACATTTGAGAGTTCTCCTCAATGTAATTTGCTCAGATGGCTGCCGTCAAACATATTCTATTCATCCAGGATGAGTGATAAGCATGAGAAGATATTATTATGCGATAAGGCTCATATTTACCCCTTCTGCCCAATTCGGATCACTCGGAGATCTTCACCATACTTGGTTTTGATCCATTTGATACCCTGGAGCTGAGGATCCACCATGAGTGGCCAGCGTTCACAGTTTGTGAGGATGGTGGCATTTTCTGTGGACATCCGATCAGCTGGCAGGCCCTCGTTCTGCCAAGCTGCTACATCAGCATCGTCTGTCAGCATGCTCAGAGGGTCCAAAGACGGAGTGACAGGGATTGGGATCTGGAAGGAAAGCAGAAATGTTCCCTGGTGTGTCAGTACAAAGCTGTGAGAGCTATCTGAAATATATTCCAAAGACAAACAAGCAGACCAATTCAAGAAAATTCAGCGTAATTAAAAACTGAGCAGTCTTATCTCTCAGTGCTTTGCCATTTTACAGGATAGTTTTGATCTAGTATTAAAAGCTCTCCCACTCCTGTTGCGAACAAACATAAATTATACAGAAAACACAAAAATTTTTGCCTGTAGTGTACTAAGCGCACGAAGCCGTCTCAACCCAGCAGAACAGGTTCAGATCACACTTTGCAGTGCGCAAAGTCTTTGAAATGACAGCTTTGAAGAATATAATTAACACCCTGATAAGCCTGCTGTTGTGCTGCAAAATGGCATTAGCAGTTCTAGAAACACTTCTCTGACATGGGAGGCCACTTCTGGACGTGACAACCAGTAAGTTATCTGTGACAGTCACCTGAAGAGAAGAGGCCTTCAGTTTTTGAATGGGAAAACAGGCACTTCCTTGAAAATTCTAAGCACAAGTCATAGCATTTTTTGAAGCAATATTGCTTTTTTAAAAAAAAAAAAACACTATGTTCTTGGCTTAGTATTAAAAAAAAAAAAAGCATTTTTTTTCTCTCCTCTCCCATCCTATGGAACTTGCTGCTTTTCTCAGCTTTCTAGTTTAGGCAATATTCAATAGGCTGCTTAGTTATGGCCTTATTTAAAATCTCTTGGCTTTTTTTTTTTAACCAGGATTTACAATGCTCCATTAGGTATTGATGCACAGAAAGCTCCGTCCTGCAGGAGGCTGAGCACTTGGATTTATTGATACACGAGGGGAACTGGTAAAAATTATCTAAGCTTAGTTAAACAAGTTTGAAATATGCCTGTCTCCATCCAATCTGAGCAGTAAGACATCGCTGAAATCTGCTGAGAGGCAGGGCCAACAAGAACAGAACCAATGTCCAGCATGAAGGACTGTCTGGAGTCTTTCTAGGCCTACCAGGGAGCAAGAAATCACAAGCAGTGAATGAAGTGTGGCTATGTCCTCCTCCCCACCCCAGCATGGCAGGGATTCAAGGGGTGCACCTCATTTAGAAAGCCTCCTGCAGACACCAGAATTTATGTCCTTGTAATAACCAGTAACAACTGTTTTCCAGAGGAAGCAGGGCTTACTTTCAGCTGGTGCAAATAGGGCTTCCAGAGTCCATCCATGAGATCTTGCCTGTATTTCTTGGTGAAGTATCCCAGGTAGGAGACGAAGGCCGTAACCAGTAAGACATCCCCACACAAGGTGCTCTGCTGCCGTTTGAAATCCTTTATGGCTTCAGCCCATCTCACATTCTCAGAAGCCAGTCCCCTGACCTAGAATTTCCCAAGAAAAATTAGTTATTACAGTCGTTCTTCAAACAGTACGATCAGTATCCAGCCTCATTGTATGTCCTCATTGTATGATTTAAATGTCATTTGCTAAAGTTTAGAACCTGGGGATGGCAAATACACCACCACTACTTTGCTAAACTCCTGCTTCTGTTCCCCGAAAGACTGGCTGTACAATCCAATCTGAATTGCCTGCTTCAGATCTCGTTTGAAAATCATCAAGCAATGATCACTTCTCTATCATGAATGTGCATAAGGACGCCTGCATAAAAAATCTGTATCTTTATATGAAATGGTAATTGCCCTATTGCCACAGATTCGCACCTCGTTAAACTCTCTCCCACCACTCGGAGCATTCCTCTCCAACACTCACAACCTTCAGTTACTCCATGTAATTTTTTTATCACCCCAGTTACATGGCAGCTTGCCATTTTATGTGTGATTACAGCCCTCTTTGGTTGTTTTTCTTTTCACTAATATCCTGCTTGCAAGAAATTGCTAATGGACATTTTTCATAAGCAGTAGGATCTATCTCTACACACATGGCTAACTCCTTTGACCACTAATACTTTCTGGTATCTTACTGGTCCCTAATTCCTGCAATCATGTGGTTATCGGACACCCTATGAGACCCCCCCTCCCCTTTTTTATTAATTTTCAAGAAGATTTTAGTCTTCGTAACTGAGAAACACAGCTTGAAAATCTGAATGAAGCGTACGGGTACACGATTCAGGTACACACGTCTGGAGAACCCAAAAGTGTTTTAAGTTGACCTCATATATTTTGATATTTGCAGTGCTTAAGATTATGTCAAATTCATAAATCACTCTCCTGATGTAAGGCTTCTCTGGAAACAACCATGCAGTTTACAAATTGACCGTATTTACAGGCCTCTATCAATAGCTGCCACCTGGCACTTCCTACTGTTCTTCTGTGTACAGTCTGCATCTGCTTATGGTTATTTCTCATTTCTTATGAGGAAAAAAAAAAAAAAAACAACAACCTAGACCCTCCTCTTTCCTACATTTTGCAAACTTCCCAATTAAAGAGCTCCAATAAAATGTAATTATTATGACACTGGTGCCTTCTCCCGGGTCATAAGAAAATTGTTCAATAGGATCTGATCTAATATATATCCCAATGATATGCCTCACAAACAGCTGGAAAAACTAATTCCCTTCGGTTTGGATTATTTTGCTATATTGGGCTGATTTACAGAACACAGGGCCTCAGCACAGAAAGACAACACATTCCGTATTTTCCTTCAGACCCTTCCTGAATTAAATTGTCATGATACCGTTGTACATTCCCAACTGACTTGCTCTGCTCCTAGAAGACTCTTACTGCTTTCTGGTTGTTAGGAGACTTATTTTA
Source organism: Tinamus guttatus (assembly GCF_000705375.1). Next base: position 29,409 of record NW_010581709.1, on the reverse strand, counting down.
ACTTCCAATTTAAGTTTACTCTTAACCAGCTTATACCATTAA
>NW_010581709.1:284-29011 GCF_000705375.1 Tinamus guttatus | reverse complement strand
TGCCTGACCTTTTCATTTGTTAGCAACCATTCTCACCATGTAAAAACAGTGAGTGATCTTTAAGTTTCACCTTCTCCATACCTCTCTAATTTCAAAGCCCTTGCTACCATTTTTACTGTGTCCTTCCAAGGCTGAAGAACTTCAGTCTGTACCGCTCCTCATACAGAGGCCTTTTGATTGTCCTTGCAATCTTTATCTTTATCAGATGATGCAATCTTTATCATCCAGTTTCTTCTTATTGTTACCTTTTCTGCATCATCTCCAATTCTATTATATCTTTTTAAGGTAGCAGCAGGGACAGACATATTTTGAACAGTTGCATGTTCAAAATTTATTCAGGATGGATTTATACATTAAGCTGGTGATCTTTTCTTTTTTGTTTTGTTCTCTCTTCTTTAGCCAATAAACCCTAACACTCAATTTCAGTTTGGGATTTGAGTTTGATTTTTTTTTCCTCTGGCAACACAGCGCTCGCTTAATCACAGAACTCTATCTCCAACACTTAATTCCTGTATGATAACTAGCTCAGTATCTTTCACTCTTTATGTAAAGTGAGCACTAATTTTTTTTCCAGTGTACATTGCATTTATCCACCCTGCATTTCTCCTGGTATTTTATTCCTCCATTATTTGACATTATTTCTACAATTATTTGTAGACAGTCTTTATCTTTTTCCTGTATTCATGTTCTTAAACTACACAATCTGCTTACTCACCACCTTTTCCACTTCATTTACCCCTATGAACAGAAGAACTAACAGATACCAGCAAAATATCCCTGGTGGCCTCCTTGCCCTGACAAAGCTGACCATTTCTAAGAAACTGAGGAAAACTGCCTTCTAAGCAGTTTAACTCCTTCTAAGAACACAAAGAAAAGATGCAGATTTTCTATTCCCCTCTTCATCCTCAAGCCCTGCCATAAACCTGTTCCAATACATCTTTCTTACAGCTGTATTACTAGTGAGGCAAAGCCTCCACAAATACATTCAAGTGGTCCTCATTGGTTGCTGACCAATAAGCTCCTAATTTTAGATAGAAATGTCTACCATTAGTTCATAATACACAGCAACACCTTGCATTAATGGATTGCATTCCATTACTATTGCAATTTCCAGGTCATCCAGTTATTTCAGCTGTAATTATGCTTCCTCATTTGTATGAATTTCCTTTATTTTCTTTTTCTCCATCTTATGGTTTGCCTTACGCATGCTCCCATGCTCGCTGAAATACAACATGAGAAGGCAAGAAACGCTCAGGGGCATTCAGAATACCTGCTCTGCTCTTGTTCTGTCCAGACACTGGTTTGGGACCACAGCTGTAGTCTAGCTGAAACTAGACACAACCTGATCTCTCTCTGCCTGACTGTTCCTATATTGGCTAGCCGAAACAGAAATAAAGCCTTACTCTTTAATTTTAGGATCATATCTAGATTAGCCTTAGTCTCAAACCCACTAATAACACATCGGAGTTCACTTCCACCATCTTTACTTTGCTTCTTTTAAACCTGTAGGTTTTTTCTCCTGTCTCCTTGAGAAGGTCAGTTCTCATATTACCCCCATAGTACTCAGCCTAAAAGACTACAAAGCCTTTGCTGATCTATTTTTTTTAATACTAGTAGCCTCTCTACTTATTCCTAATTAATTTCTTCCAGTGTATTTTCATCCTTACGTCCTGGTGGTCTTTTCTTCATTAATTTTTTTCCTTCGCATGGGTCACAGACTACTGACAGTTTTAGTATCTTAAAGAAATCCCTAGGGTCATCATCAACAGACTCTAGAACTCATTGGAATTCTTTTTATTAAGCAAGTAGCAAATTTAAAACCATTGCATTTGATTACTTCTAGCTCTTTGGTAATAAGGGATAGTGAGCAATCATTCCCTATTCACCTTCTGCATATCATTCATGATTTTATAGGCTCTGTCGCATCCATCCATACACCAGCTCTTTTCCAAGCTGAAGAGTCATAATCTATTTCCTCTCTTCACAAACCAAAGCTGTTATATACTTCTTTGTACTTTTTCTAGGTCACTTAGAGCCTTCTGAGATGGGCTAACCAGCACTGTGTGCAGCACGCAAGGTACAGGCACACCATAGATGTAGAGTGATATAATGATCATTTAATCTTTCTTCTCCAACCTTTTCCTACTAATTCCTAATACTCAGTTTGCCTTTTTATCTCCAGCTGAGTACTACACTGCTGTTTCTGAGAACTCTCTAAAATGACTCCAAGAGCTCTTCTCTAAGTGATAATAGTCCATAGAGTCTATTGATGTAAATGCATAATTAGGGTTCATTTTCCATGCATGCATTATTTTGCATTTACCATCACTAAATTTTATCTGCAACGTTAACACGTATCAACCCACAAATATTCCCATTTACCGCGCTCCCTTTTCTGGTTCACAGATCACTAAACTTTACCTGCCTCTGGCCCCTTGGAGTCTGAAGCTGGTTTCCTAGGTTGTCTTCATGATATGCCAAATTGAAATGAAGGCAAGAGTGAATGTAAAAGTTAAGCTTGCCTTCATCTCCCTTGGTTCACTTTTCAACCCCAAGTAGCCACTAGTTGAATTTATTAAACACATTCTTTATACAACCTCAATTTTCTTTTTTTCCCTCAAATTCCAGGGACATTGATCTGCCCACACAGATCAACACAGGTGCCATAACGTGGATGTCTAATGAACTGCACGTCAGCAAGGGCTACCAGGATCTCTTCCTAGATCAAACCCAGAGATGACATGGAAGAAGATACATCCTGCACAGCAGTTAACTGGGATGGGCTCTTGCAGCCCTGCAAAACAGCCATTTTTGACAGCAATGACACAACTTGTTCTAGTCTGCATTTACAACTGATCACGTGGAGCTCCTTCAGCTATGACCCCGGCTAGCAGCTGTTCACAACATGAGCTTGGTCGCTGCTACCTGCAGAGATGCCTGGTCCTTCAATGAACCCAAAGAAATGCAAATAACAACAGATCCCAGGGCAGAGTTGGGGAGGACGTGGGATGATCTGGGATCCCATATCACCACTCCTCCAGCTTTGCTTTCCATCCTCTGACAAGAACAACGGGATTTCATTGATAATTGAGACATCCTTTAAATAAACAGCATCACTAGTACGCTATGATGTAAACACTGCAGCTAGCATCTCTGCTGCAGGCTGGGGACGGCTGCCTTCCTGTGGACTGGCCTCCTCCATCCTCCTCTCCCCAGAAGCTTCATGGAACTGTTCCCACCAGCAGAAACACCCCTGACCTTGTCCAGGCTTTTAGATTGCCCTGATCCTAATCCTATTGCCCTGTTGTCATTTTCCATACGTTCAACAAGAAGCAGGGACTATGGTCATTGCCCCCTGCCACGTCTTGCAGCTCTGTGGCAGTATGGGGGAGCACAGGGACCTTCCTCTCTTTATAATTGAATCACAGCTGGCAAAAGCTGAATTCCTCCTCCCACTAAAGCTCCATATGGGAACACCAGAGTCACTTATTCAGGGGCTTCCATGGAGGCACAAGTCTGATCTGACAGCCTGCTCTCCTCTCCCAAGTGTAATGAGACAGAGTGGCTGGATTTAGTTTGAACGACTTTGTGTGACAGTGGCTAATGCTGCCTGCAGGACCTGGTGCTTGATCTGCTCTGGGAGCAGGACACTCACTCCAGCGGCTGTCGTTGCAATGCGCCTCCAGGTACATTGTAAAAAGTATTTTTGCAAGAGGGAAGTCAGAGCCCTCATTATGGTAGCAAGACATAAAACACTTCCATCCAACATACCCTTGCTCCGAGCCTGAGGTTGGAGAGCTGAAGGTGACAGTCCCTTGATATAAGCTCTAGTCTTAAGACAAAGCTAGCAGAGAGAGTCCCTGCAGGAAAGGCTCCCAGGTAGGTCATACACATGTACTGCTAAGTCTTTTAATCATTTCCATATTTTTCCTGGCACAGCTGCACAGGGTTAAGAGGGCTGGAAAGGAAGGAACCGCAGAAAGATAATTTGTGCACCTTATTTGCAGTATTAGGAGAGCTTCAAGCACCATTCAAATATCTTTTTAACCTTTGCATTTGGAGACATCACAGCAGCAGACAGTAAATGGGATGGATATCTATTTTTCTTCCCTTGTTTGCTGTCACGGCCTTTCTTAGGCTGTGCATTCTTTGGAGCAGCAGGTTGGCTTTCCGTTGTGTTTTGTATGTGTACATATATCCCTCAGCAAGCCAAAGACGGAAACACAACCCAAAATATCCCACTCTATCCTCCTTTCCTCTATAAAAACACAGCGCTGACATTGGCTTCTCTAAACTCTCAGCATCTAATCTGTTATCAATGGTTTTGGCTGTCAGGCTGAAGAATTTACCCAGGCAGATGATATTTGCTAGCTCAAAATCAATATGAAATACACTGTTTTTACAGCAAAATCCAGCCAGGACTCATCTTCCTAATCACTGAAAAGACTGTGCCAGTTGTATGATGCTCCAGAACTGTATGATCCTGAATGAAGGAACAGAGATTTGCCTCCTAACTTGACTTCTCGTCCCGCCTAGGGTGATTTAGACAGTGCAAGCAGGAGCTGCTGAGTCAGCAGGCTTTTCACTTGCCTCAAAGGGCATCTACCCATTTACTCAGAGTTACTTTTCTTTTTCTTTTTTTTTTTTTTCTGAAATGATGAAGTGAAGAGGAATTTCCACCTGATGCTAGAGGGGATGAGGTCTTGGTACCAGGCCTGGGAAGGGGTGGAAGAAGGTAACACTGGCAGATTACACAGAAAATGAAGTTCAGCTTTTCTCAGCTGCGCATGTAGAGGATACAGCTTGGGGAAACTCTCCATGCTTTCAAACACAGGGCAAAACTGCTCTTCAAAATAATTTCTCTGGGCATCACCTTCCTGAGCATAGGAGTTTGTGACAAGTCAGTCCCCAATATGGCAATGTACTGTACTTGAACAAAAGTCTACATTCCGTTTAAATGAAAATGGCATTGAAAAATAACCATCTTATTTAAAAATGCAAAGCCTAAACACGCAAAATATCCTATATCTGCTTCAAAATCAAACGAGTCTATTCCACCAAGTTCTCTTAATGCAAAGATCAGGCCAGATGCTCATGAATCCTCCTTTTTCCTTTAACAATTTTCTATTTGCTTCTCTAGGAGTAGTTTCAACAAGAGATTTGAAACCTAATCATCCGAACATTCTACTTTTGGTATAAAATACTGAAATAAATGTAGGAACGTCCAGTGTCATCTACTGGTGGAAAGAAAGAACAGTGCAGTATTTGTGTTTGCACAGCACCAAAGAGGAGTGTGGTGCAAAAAGCAGTTTGTGCTTAATTGTTTCGGGATTGCTTTAACGACTTCAGGATTTCTATGCTTGTTACCATAACATCCAATACGGAGACTTCTTTACACTGCCCTTATAATGAGAATATTCTTTGAAAACTAGTCATCAAGGTCATCCAAAGCATTTTAAAGAAAAGGAATACAGAGCTTTTAAAGACAAAGGAGCTAAACTGCTATATGAAGTCATCTACCAATAACATTTCTATATAATGAAATATTTGGAAGATTATTTCACAGCTAAACTGGCTCCAGCACCAACAAAACAAATACTGCTTTTAAGCATGTGTTGACCCGAAGCCTGTGAGCAGTCACAGTTAATTGGTAAGGTAATGAATATGCTTAAAGGCAAGATTACTCCCAAAATTGTTGCTTCCCAGACTGTGCTGTCCACAAAACAAACACAGTACTATCAAACTACAGGTAGACACATATATTATCAGGAAAATCTTAATTCCAATTAAAAAAAAGAGTTTCCAAAATTTGGTTCCAATGTCTTATCTGCATTTCAGAAGCAAAATTCTTTCTTTCAGTAGATTATTAAGGTGTGCGTTCCTTATGACAGAACATATGCAATGTGACAATCCATCTCGCTAAAAATATTTTCTTATTTTATTTTTCAAGGACAATTTTGGTAGTATAACAAAGTCCCCTTCCCTCCCTTGCAAAAAATGTAAGGTATTTCCTTATCAAAATTACACCTGAATGAAGACTTACATTTTAAGACAAGAATATGCATTGCAAGCATGTATCTCCAAGAATTCAGCTTGTTTGTTACAGTGGTATCAATAAAGATGAAATTAAGCTATCTTTAGTGTAAAAAAATACATACATATGGAAAAAAAAATCAAACCATTATTTCTATGCTGTATTTTTCATGAAACATTTTCTTTCTGTATTTCGCATTTACTGATTTATAAATGGCTCAGAACCACAAACTACCTCCACATCACGTGTTACAGTTAAACAGGATTTTGTTCGGTTGCAGAAAGACACAAGGAAACAGTCATGCTGCAAAATCTCCCTAGAAATATAAACTGCTCTTTCAAATGAAATGCTACTTTCTCATGTTAATTAAAGGCTTTGGAAGCATTCAGTGAGATTTAACCTGAAGAACATGAAAACCTAAAACTTATTCTCTGGCTGTGTAAGAGATCTACATCAGTACAGGAAGGGACTTATCTGCTGTTTGTCTTTGACTCCTGATATCTGAGTGTATCACAGGCCCGTCTGCATTCCCCTGCAGAGCTGCTGTCTGTGCTACCGAGGTGCTGTGCTCCTAATTTCCAAAGGAGGCACATGGAGTTTTTGCAGACAGGTGAGCTGTGCATTTTTCGGGAGCACTAAGATGCCCCAGTAGATGCCGGTGTTTTCAGGTGCCCAGATTCCTCTGGAAACACCCAGAAATCTAAATCGCTTTGAAAATCCAGGCTAAAGTAATTTGCTGAACATCCCATCTGTCTGAAGGCAGAAAATGGAGAACTGAACACAAATTCCAAGGTGCTGGGCAAAAACTTAACTGCTTGACTATCTCTTCTCTCTATCACTACAGATTCCATGAGGATAGATGACTACTTTTCACACAAATTCCTGCCCATCACAGCCAAAGTCTGGTAAAAATTAGTAGAAAAATCTGTCTTCTTCATTATGTATAGAAATACTTTTGTATTTTGCCACCAGCCATGCAAGCAGAAGTAGCTTTAGCAACAAGAGGGCAACGTGCAGAGCTCAAGTAGGAGAGAGGCTCCTCACACCCTTGATTCCTTGTCTTGCTCCAGACTGCAGCCAGAGCAAAAAAAAACAAAATAAAAAGCAGTAAAGGGAGAGAATAGGTTGTGAGCTGGTGCTAACAGGACAGCATGAACAGAAGCTGTTATCTCTTAGTCTCTTATCTGTGAAACAGCGACACGGGCATTGCCCCAGCACAGGGCTAGGAGGCCAGATTGTTTGAAGATACAACAGACTGTGATGCATATCGATGCACTGATAACAGGGACATATGCCTTTTTTTTTTCTCCTTTCACTATTTTTTTTGTGATTTTAAACCCCACAAATGCTATAACAAGCTCCTTCCCTTGTTTTAAAGATACAATCTTTGGGTCACATACTTTTGACACAACAATATTTGACCATGCAATTAAGTAACAAAAATATGAGAGCTGTGAGGAGAGTACAGCCAGGCGGTTCTCTGTAAATACATACAGAGCTTACCCAGATCTATAAAAACAGCCAATGCAAAATCACTTTCATTACTGGAACTTGCTGCAATGCAGGAAATATAATGTATTCTAAAAAAAAAATTAGAGGATGTAATGTACTGTGCACATGGTTTGCATCTCAGTGGCACCTGACAACTTCCATTCATACAGTTAAAGTTCCATCTGCTGATACTCACCAGACGATTTGCAAGGGAGATGGTACAGGCTGTAGCTTCAGCTTCTTGCTGACATTTGAGTTTGTCTGAAGTGGCCTTCTCAAACTTGGCTGTGAGCTTTCTCAGGTTTTCATTGAGGCGCTGCGTATGAAAGGAAGGAGAATACAGCAGTACTTAAGGATATGCCTACTCAAAATACCATTTTTTTCCAATAAAAACATCCAAAAGTTGTATCTGACTTGTTGAGGGACAGACATCCCTGTCACAGCCACAGCTTGCAGGACTTCCAAGCTTGGTAAGTGTGCCTACTCCCTTGAAACAGACCATCAGCAACCTGAAAAGCTGGGTTAGCCAAGCTCCATCACAAGCTCCCACTGAACAGCGGGAGATACGTTTGAAGCATCTCCAGGCTGCATCTTTAGCACCTGGGAGCAATACAGAGAAATTGATAAAGTTCTTCAGCCCTTCAGAGTGTGTGTAACAAGGCAGGTTTCCAGGTGAAAAGTTCAATCAGATGCATTCTTAGATGGAACCATCACACATCCAGGTTGGCTGGAAATAGCTGCAGCGCTGGGAAGTTGCAGAAAGAACCTAAACCCCTTGGACCTTACAGTGCTCCTCATTCAATAAGAGAAAAAACAAACAAACAGCTGGGCTTGGACAGAGGTGCTCACACTTTGGTCTAAAACAAATGAACTTCTCCCATGAGTTCTTGGAATATTTTACTTTGGAGATAAGAGAAGTAGAGGTAATAATCGATTTTATCTGTACCCAAAGCAAACTGTTTAAGGCTAAATGACTGTAAATTAACACTGAGCTAAGCACTAGAAACAAACTCAAAAATGAAAAGGATTATACTAAGGATATCTATAGTTCTCCATTAGCTTAGAGAACTCAAAATAGTCTTTAATTGGCTTAGGATTAATAACACAAATAGTCTGTGTCTTCTCATGTGTAATGAATATATTTACATAAACATGTTCAAATACAGAAAAATGCCATTACACATGTGATATCTGATCAGTGAATACCTATAAGCCTTTCAAGAAGAAATCGTAAGTACAGTATTGTCCTATACTGTCAGATAGGTTCTATAGTAACATACAAGAATATCTACACATTTGGTGTGTAAATGTGAGTATGTAACTTGCTTATACATCCATCTTGCTTCCCTATAGCACAAGCTACCATATTCTCCAGGCAAAAAAAAGGAGAGTGGAAGGTGCTTAGTATTTGTGATGACAAGAATTTTTCATTTACTGCTCCAAATGCTCTGAGCCAGGTTCTGAGCATGACTTCGCTGTAGTCAGTGAAGCTCTCCAAGGTATCTTGGCTTGATCTGCAAGGCTCTCCCTCCCCATCCACCCACACATGCTGCACACCGAGCACGATGTCATTACCCATTGCACTGAGGGGAAAAAAAAAATCACTTAAAATAGTCAGTTTTGCAAGTGTATTCCAGTGGAGTACCACTAATCCCCCCAAAGATTTCCATTTGCTTTATCAAAATCCCGCTTCTTTAAAAAAGCTCAGGCATTAAAAAGTTTGGAAACAAGCAGAGTAAAGGGATCCAAATAGTTCCCTAGTGCCGTATTTCACATCCAAGATGAGAGAACTAGAGGCTAAATACCTCTAAATCCATTCCCCCTTCAGGTTGTGAGTACACTCTTCCATTTTATCTGCAGTGGAAAGAAGCTACTGCAGATTTTATATATTTTTAATTAAAAGCATAGTGATAATTTCAAGAACAAACTCTAGGATATATCAAGAGGGCTAATGCTATGATGCACAGGTGTAACAAGTAAGTGGGTGAATCCAGCTGGAGTAGCTGGTCTGGCTGTGCAGACAGACATTTTAAGGACATTTTATTAAAGATACAAAGTTCTCAGTTGCACCATGCTAGCAACACAGCAGGGCTGAGAATGCACTTTGGAGAGGGGATTTTGCATGAATTATGCGGTCAGTATTAAAGTCTACCCACAAAGAAGCCTTTGATGGCAAAAAGGGCCTGCACAGCTGCTCAGATCTTAAAACAAAACAAAACAAACAAAAACATTACACTACAAAAAACAACCAAGAAAGCAGATTTGGGAATGCAAATGACAAATGGCCTTGTGTTGGAAACAAACTGAGAAAAAGTGAGGGATGGGATGCTATGCTGCTATCCCAGGGACTGCTTGGCTTTGACCTCTTCGTTGCTCTCCATCCTTCACTATGACTGGGCATCAGCTGCAGGTGGTGGGGGAGGAAAACCTGTTTTTAATGGAAAGATAATTCTAAGATGCCAAGGAGAAAGCATGGAAGCTGCTCTCTGCAGAAACGCACTTCTAATCACACAGTAATTTCTTGTATTCAGTGATCTTTTTTCTCTACTCTAAAGCAAGTATTGAAATTCTAAATAAGGGTGATGCATAAGATATGCCAACAGGGAGCCGTGCCGTAACAAATTACTAGAATCCCACTACAGCAGTCTTCAGCCTGCAAAATATAACTATTAACCGGCACTGTGCTGAGAGACAGAGGGGCCAGCCAACCTACTGCTTTTTTGTGTTACAAATACCCTAAATTAGTCTGTTTCCTTTTCCCTGCATCTATACGGCACGCTGAGGACATGCATTGCTTTGAGATGAAAGAACTTCCGAGGACTCATGAGTAGCGTGGTAAATATTTTAACTATTAGGAATAATAAGAACTAAAAATCAGCCTTCTTATTAAGGAGTAAGCAAGACAGAAACAGCAAAGATGAATTATAAAAGGCAGCAACATCTAGGAAAGTGAGATAAAAGACCACAATCTGTCAGATCCTCACAACTAGCCCTCTTAAAAAGTAGGGGTGGCAAGAGAAGCCCTATCCAAACGCTGAGGACTTCTCTCCCTGCGCAGCACCTGGCATGGCAGGTCCCACAGCAGGTCAAGCACAAGTCATAGCCTGCCTCGTTCTCTTCAACTTACAGCAATTTTGGCTTTGACGTTGGCCAGCTTGTCCTGGGCAGCCGCCAGCTCCGCGTTGGCCTTGCTCAGCGCCTGCCGCTTGGGCTCCACCTCACAGAAGACCTCATGGAAACGCACTATGTTGATGACCCAGGAGCAGAGGCCGGCGGCCGCATAGGACTTGGTGGCCACGAGTTCGGGTTGGAACTGGGGATCCTGCAAATATGGCTGCAGGGCCTTGAGGCAGTTCTCGTGGATATTCTCCTTGTTAAACTTGATTAAGGCATCTAAGAAGCCGTCCACTCGGGCCATGGTAACTCTGGCTGCTTTCCAGCTCCTGTCCTTGGGAATCTTTCCAGAAGGGGCCATCAGCACCATCACAGCTGCAGTGACATTGCTAACGGCAGAAGGGGGTGATCCAAAGGACCTCAGCTCCGTCAGGTTCTTCTGAAAAGCGAAAACAAGGTGGTTAGACAAAAAACGAATAGGTTTTCTTTTTACTTAGCAACTAATAGAGTCAGGCTCCTGAGTTATCAATCTGTGCGAGGAGCTTTGAAGCCCGAAGCGTGCTCTGAATTTTAAATATTGTGACTCATCACAGGCAGGCATCGAAACTCCCTAGCGGCCCCGCTGGCTCCTTAGGCCCTGATCATTTGTGTCCCTTCAGCATCCCAGCCAGCCCTCGGCCTAGGCTAATCATGCAGTGGCTTCAGATAGATCTAGGGAGAAAGCAGAGGAGAATCTTCCCCAGCTGCATGAACCGAGCAGAGCATCCTGGAGCCAGAAATAACTTAATTCAGGATGCTGATAAATGGCATTGCTGCCTGCTTGATCATCACTGCCTTTCAGTCACTGAGTTCATTGTACATGTGCTGAACTCCCTCCATCCTGCTCCCTGTATCCCACCCAGGATGAGCATAGTGCAGTTTTCCAGCTTAAACTCCAAACTTTTAGGTGTTCCCAGCCATCCTGCCATGGCCCACAGGGAGCCAGGGCCCTGCATTTACAGAAGGAACTAAAACACAAGCAGCAAAAAATGCTCTCTGGCTGCAGAATATCAGAAGTTGCAAAGTGCCATGCTGGAAGCCAAGGACCTCAAAGGGATTTTCTGCAGTCTGGCTGTGTAGGAATAGGGAAAAGAGAAAGCCTTACAGAGGACACGCTCTGTAAAACAGTCCCCGGCCCGCTAGAACTGCCTTGCAGATCTTCCCTTTGTGCTCCTGCGTTTCTACTGTTCCCATTCACCCTACTCAGTTTCAGTCCCTTTAGTTGAAGGTCTTCATCGGGAGAGAGGTCATTGCAATGAGCAGTGAGTCCCTACCAAAGGGGACATTCACCCCTCAAACGGCACAAGTTAACCATGGGGGATGCACTGGTCCATGGAGGGGGCTCCCATTTTCCAAACTGCCAACATAGGCAATTTCAGAAAGTCTCTGATATGAAGTAGAATGAATCTCAATCCATGCACAAAGTTCAGTCTTGGGGAAAACACAGATTTTCTAGCAGGACCTTGACACTGAGACAACATGCTGCTGTGAGATGATCTGCTGGCACTCCAAATCCTCTTTCTGCACCTATGTAAGTCAATTTTTACATAGAAATAAAAAGCAAAGTTAGGCCAGCTGTTCTAGATGACACGACTGCCAACATAGGCAATTTCAGAAAGTCGAAGTGGAATGAATCTCAATCCATGCACAAAGTTCAGTCTTGGGGAAAACACAGATTTACTAACAGGACCTTGACACTGAGACAATGTGATGCCGTGACATGATCTGCTGACACTCAAAATCCTCTTTCTGCACCTATGCAAGTCAATTTTTGCATAGAAATAAAAAACAAAGTTAAGCCAGCTGTTCTAGATGACACAGTATAGTCACAACAAAAATAAGAATTACATGAGTTTTAGTTTAAAAAAAACTATGAACTTTTAGCCGTCCCTAATTTTGATCAGTTTTGAACAGTTTTAAATCTATATTCTCTGAAATTCTCATGGAGGAGAGAGTTCAGAACCTCTGAGGACCTATTTCTCAGACAAACTGCCATGAATCTGTTTTCAAATTTGCCTTCTTTGTCTAAGGCCTTTCTTTTAACTTTTGCTAATAAGTGAGCTGATAGAGACAGGCCCTTGGGAGCCGTGTGCATTTCCAGGTTAAAATGTCTATAATTAACACGTTCAATGAAACAGGGCAGACCAGGAGTGCAGGTGAGCACTTCTGACATGTCACCCTCCATCCTGCATCCTCTGCTGAGCTCTCCGGGCAGTACAGACCTTTCTCCTGCCCTGAATGTGACATTGCTCCAAAAAAAAGAAGAAAAAAAAAAAAAAAAAAAAAAAAGAGATGCTGGAATGTTGAACTGTCTGTGATTCAGCCATGGTAGTTTCTAGGGACCCTGAGGACATGGATGCTGAGTAATCGAGTAATCCTCACTGGGTCAGTGAACAAACCATGGTGTAAGAGATGACAGCATGGTCCTTATAACAGTATGAACAAAAGAGGTATTTTCTAGTCCCAGAGCACTGCACTTTAAATAGTCTCTCAGACTCCACTGGGCATTCCCACCAAACCCTGCAAGAGGTGGCCATGCTTAAGCTGGGACAACCGAGTAGTGCAGCAGCTTCCCAGGGCTCAGCTGAAGCAAGACTGATCAACCACACCATCGCTTCTTGGCTCCAAAGGGGGGAAAAAAAAAAGTGTTTAAAACCTCAGGAGCACACATGGATCTAAATCCTTTTATACCTTTGTAAGACAAACACTAGCTGAGCTGGACAGTCCCCTCCAGGGAGCAGCATGGCTACAGATTGGTTTAATGGCAACAAAAGGGGATTATTTAAAGCACCAGAAAGATAATCTTCCCACTGGAAAAAAAAAAAGAAAAGAAACAGGAATTGAGTCAGAGTTAAGTTGCATCTGATAAGATGTTAATACTCATATTGTGATGGTCTTAATCTGATATTGCACAGAAGACCATTATAGACTGCAACTGGATGTGAATAATTGGTGCCAGAAGAAAAAAAAAAATAACATACACTTGCTACACAAAACTGCCATCATTTGGAAGATGTCTCATAAATAGTGCTGCTCTGATTATAGTAATAATGATTAACAACAACCTCAGTTTAATGCAGCTAAGGCGTTTGCTAGGAGATCAAAGACCATTCTGCACCCAGTGGCAAGGGAGGCGGAGAGGGGAACTCGTCTAGCTGTAACCTCATGGCAGCATTCCCAAGGCGGAGGGAAGCGCGCGGGGCTGGGAACACGTGTAACCGCGTTAGTGCCTGCAGCGGCAGCCCGCGCTCCCGCTGCGGGAGCTGTCCGTCAGCGAGCCCCGCGGAGCGAGGCAAAGACACGAGCGACTGCAGGGGAATTCAAATAGACCGGGATGCTGCCACAGATCCCTGCTGCAGAGGGTAACATGTCTCTAACTGTTGGCTTTGCCTTGCTTTTCCCGATGGCTCCAGGCCTCCAGAATCACAGGCCCTGCGGCTGCTAACGCTTCACTCCGTCGCTCCTTCGCCCTCCGCTTCCCGCTCTGCCGCTGCTGGGGTTGAGAGCTTCATGCATGAGCTCTGGCCTCGAGGAAAGGGAGATCTCTTGGGTCAATGTGCCATTAATCACGGGAATTAAAAGCCATTTACTCACTCAATGGTCTGTTTTCCCCGCCATGAAACACTGCAGGCAGCCCAGGTGCTGCGTGCTTGAGCCAGAGCCCACAGAGCAAACGCAGAGGTGGAGAGTTTGGAGCAGCTCTGCCCTGCTAAGCAACATGAGCTTCTTGAAGAACTCCTCTCAGGAAGGGAACCCACTGACCAGCAAGTTGCCCACTGACCATCACTCACCTTCCACTTGGGATTAACAGAAAAGCAGCCCCTCTTGCTTCTCTCTCCAAAGAGTCTACACACCAAAGATGCTCACCAGGCCACTCTGAAGAGACTTGGCTGCTTTTCTCCTAGGCTAGTAAGCAGCACCTGCACAAAAATGCAGATGCACCCACACAATTACTCCAAGCTCCTTGGTATCTGACAATATTTATTACAGCATTCTACTCGATAGCTTTTCTCACCACTTTTCCTGTTAACACTGCACGTAGTAATGCTGTCCAAATAAGCAGCCTTAGATAATTGGGGAGAAACTATATATATCCACATAAATACTGCTGATTATTCATGTCAGCAAGCAGGTCAAGCTCTCTGATGCATTTTAGATCAGCAGGTAAAGGAGGCCATGCCTCGTGGTGCTCAGTAATGCTGCTTTACAGGTCTCTAGAGGAAAACCCACCATCTCCTTAATCTTTGCCTAATGAGATATTCTATAACTTCAGCATGAATCCAAAAATGATAAAGAGATAAACAATTTCCCCTTGCACAGTCTTTCACTTACAGACACAAGAAGCAAAACTATACATCTTTATGGCCAAGTCGTATCTTTCCTGAAAGCTAATCATGTGGAAAATCCATTTCTGATGATTCAGAATTGCTTTCCTCTTCCCAAAAAGGGGATATGCTTGGGCTGTGCCTTGCTGTGATCATTCAAATAATTGATTTTTCTAACTGCACCTGGTGCGGTGCCACTGCTGTTCCCTGTGTGCAGGAGTTTGCTGCTCCAGGATGCTGAGTGTCCTGCAGACCAAAGACAAATTGAGGGCAACTTGTGCCTGTCTGGAGCATTCAGCGTCTCAAAGTATTGGGCTCTGAATGGGGACTCCTGGAGCATCCTGGAATGAAAAGCCTCCCAATGTTCCAGAAACTTTCCCTAAACCAACCATTTGAGGACTTCTTACTGCAAGAAGTTGCTGCCTGGCTATAGATTTCCCCAAAAGTATCTTCCTCTGGTATGGCATTTGTCTGCAGCACCATAGATTTCTTTCTAGAGGTCACCGTGCATTCAGAACCGGATACCTACCACGCAAACAGATCATTTCCATGCCTGAGAAATCCTCAGTATATTTTCTTTTATATCTGACAAAAAGCCACTCTGTTAGAGTGTCTGTGGAGCCAGGATGCATGCACCGGACAGTCAACATCGCACTTGCTCAACAAGGCCTGAAGAAAGTCAAGAAATTCTGCCTCACACAGAGTCTGCTGCAGAAGGTCAGTCCACTCCATTGACTCACAACTGCTTTGTCACTGCAATAGCAGGGACTTTATGAGCAGAAGATGCCTAGAGGATCCTCAGAAGTGACCTCCTCTCTCACTGCACTTCTGCTTCTCACTGCTGCTTCTTCCACTCCACTGCCCCGACACATCCCAACCAAGCACATGCATGATGCACAAGGGGTGCTGCCTTGTTTTGGGACAAGGTTTTGGACAGCTTGCACAGCTGGGAGGCAGTCAAGAGCAAAGAGGAGCAAAGCTCTGTAAGCAGCACACACCAGCAGTGCCCACATGCTGATATTCCACATTTAACCACGCAGGAAAAAGCCAAGACAGGCATCCAGGCAAAACCAACTGTTTCACAGTGGACAGATCTCTAGGGCTCTTCCAGTTCACACTGTTTGGGGAGGACCAAGCCTGAAGGGACCAATGCTATGAGTGACCTAAGTGGATGCCCAAGCTCACTGACAGCTGGCCATGCACATACAACACCTGTGAACATGTGTGTGAAATTCATGTAGAACATGTCCAAATGAAGTTCTGAATCTCAGCTGAGCTACTATGCTTTAGATAAGCTGAGGATAAAAGAAAAAAAAGAAACAGAAAAAGTATTCAGAAGCTTGGTGTAATATCTACCTCATTGGTATTTTGGGTGTTTCTCAGCTCCTGCTGCGCTGATTGTGCACTTGCATAGAACTAACCAAAGCAAACAGGCAGTGCTGATACTATCATTCACTTAAATGAAATGTTGCAGCCTCTGCAACAAGACCAGGCCTGATCTCCTGCCAGTAGGAGGGAGCACTGTATACAAGTGCCATCATGGCACAGGGAGAGCCTGGCTAGCAGGCTCATATCCCACGTTTGTGAGGAAAAAGCCCTGAGTACCAATGGATTATGTCCCAAGAGCCCTTCAAACACATCCCACTAGCCTGGCACAGCCCTAGTATCAGCATTTAGCTTGTAACACATATTTTAATGCATGCACAGACCCCCATGCCAGGCAGAGGATCAGTCTCACCTATGCACCTCCCAGTCACTGATGTGCAGCTCCACCTCAGTGCAGAAGCTCCCAGGTGACTTGGGAACAAACATCAAATACCACAAATAGTCAAATATGCTGAGTCTGCCAAGAAGAAAAGGGGACAGATGTGGTGGTCCCTCAGAGACATTCTTACTAGGGACCTGAAAAAGGGTGATGGAACAGTAATTTTCCCTTTCTTGTGGGGCAAACAGAGAAATAGTGGAGCCAATGGCACAGAATAGGCAAGGGCAAAGTCCATGGATGCAGCTCCTCTTGCTCTCTACAGGCCATTAGTGAAGGTAACTGGAAGCAACCTTGTGACTGTTACAAGTCACACCAGCACCCCAGTATGCACAAGCTGGGAAGAAGCCAGGGCAGCTGCAACAAAATGCACTAAAATTTGGGTCCAGGGATGAAACCGCTCCTACCACCACAGAGGAGAGATACTGGATTTCCCTGCGAGAAATTTTTATTTCTGTGAAATTTCCATTTGCCCTACCTTGTTGAGGGTGTTCAGAGCTGCCTGAGCTGCTGCAAGGGCAGGCTCAGCTTTGGCCAGGTCCTCCTCGCAGTCCTTCTGCTTCTGCTGGACCTCCTGAGTGATCAGCGCCACTTTCTGCTCCTCCTCGTCAGCAACTGCCTTCTCCCTGCTCACCTTTTCCGTCTCCACTCCCACCACCTGGATCAGCTTGTCAGCATCATCGTTCTTCTGCTTCAGGTCTACTTCTTGGGCTGCCAGCTTGGCTTTCAGGTCATCTACCTACAAGGAAAGAACCGTGATGGAGCAAGGATGCTCAGCAACCCTGTCCCCCACCACCCATCAGCATTGGCTCAGGAACAGGGATGAGCAGCTGCCAGCAGCAGCAATTCATATGGATACACATGGCAACCTGAGACCTGCTAGCAGTGAGAATCCTGGGAAGGAAGAACCCAGCACTGGGTCATCTTCCTACAGAGGTTGTCCCACTGACGGCTTATTCTGCTGAGATACCTGGAAGATACCAAGGCATCGTGAACACTGCTTTGGGCAGGACCGACCAAGAAGCAGGTGGAAATGTTCATTGTAGATCTTTCCAGATTAGATTCATACCTCATATGAGCCTAGCCATGGACCAAAGTCCTACTGCATTTGATCCTGCACTCACACAAAAGGAGGAATGTAGCCCTCCCCAATAGCATATGATGGGGAGAAATGGCGGGTGGGCATGACCTCCCCATCCCAGGGCTATTCCCTGCAGCCAGACATGGTCCCAACCCCTGCCTAGCCCCTGAACAGGCCTTTGTGTACCAGCACAGGAGAGCTTTAAGCAGCAGCTAAAGAAAACAGCTTTACAGATGTTTGCAGCAAGCTCTTCTCATTACAAAGCCAAATGCATCCATGTTTCAGCCATCTCTGAGGACAGTATCTGAAGCTGTATTGCACTGCTCATAAATACAGCATGTATGCACTGTGCACGCATATTTTGTGGTAGGGATGATACATGCCACAATTCAGTTAAGCTTTCTCTATTCAGCCTTGACATCCACAGAACACAGCACAGTATTTTCCCTTACACAGGCTTTGATAAGCAGCTACACAGCAGGAACAGGGCTCTCCAATGTGGGCTCCCCGCCAGTGCATCCTACTACTTGTGCTCAGAGGTCCTGTGCTCCTACAAAAATGCTGGCAGTGCACTCCCTCCTCACCTGCCCATGCTCAGGGTATGGAAGGCAGAGGAATGACCCGCTTCATGTCCCTTACAACTATGACATTCTACAAACTCATGAGGAAAATGGAATTTCTCAGACCGGAGACGTAAAATTTGGGATCTGCTGATAGGCAAAGCCTTCATCAGAGGTACAAAACCTAAAGGAAGTGCAGAGAAAAGTCAGCCAAAGGCATAGGCAAAGAATGAACTGGGGCTTTGAAGTAAATAAGACTCAGAGGATGGAAACATGAAGGAGGAAAACTGCAGTGTCAAAAGGGTTTGGTGAAGGGAAGCTCTTCCATTCAGCCAGCAGACAAGAGACATCTCAACAGGAATGAACACGCAGCTCCTGTACGAACTGCTTCACAAGCAGCTTCTTGCACCTGCAAGGCACAAGGACTCTCTGGATGGGGTGCAACGTATGCCCTGTGGGCACATCCATAGGCATGGTCTTCCAAGAGCACCCATTCCCACAAACTCACACGGCCTCTTCACAGATCATAGAGCACATTTTGTCTTTCCCTGTTCTGCCATTGAGCTCATAACAGATTGCTTATAGCTCCACAGGCACATCTTTACCTATGTAAAAACACTTAGTACAATATAAGTCAGACCTTTGCTTTTGTTGATAATTCCATTTTTATACCAGGAGAGCACAATTTGCAATCACATAAACCAAAGCTATTGACATTCTGTATTAGCTTCAAGTGGAGAGCGGTTTCTTAGAATTCTCTTTGTATTCCTGTGCTGCACACTTAATCCATTCTCATCTCCTGCTGCTCGCCAGCACGAGGCTATTTTCACCAGGACAAAGATGCAACTGTAAATCAAAATGACTCGGAGCTCGCAGGAGTGCGCAATCACTGCAGTCAGCAAAGGGAGCAACAACTTTTTGTTCAGCCCTAAGTCTTCGGAGGGTGCAGGAAATTGAAGTGGGATGTTTTGCTGATTGCAGATACGGCTTGTGACCTTCCGCTCAAAATTGGTAATCGCGTGTTGGATGCAAATACGAACGCAAGCTTTAAGGGACTTACCCAACTACAAGACAAATCAGGGATTAAATCCCCTTAGCCCTCTCCGGTCCATTTAATGGCTGTACTAAAGGAGCAGATGTAAACGCAGCACAGCTTGTAATAATAGAAAATATCCTAACAAAACCCACTTTAAGCTAAGTACATATAGTAATTGAAGGGTAAATGCCTGGCTCTAACATCCTCGGATTTCGGGTTCTGTTTGAAAGGAATCCAAATGTCTTGGAGCACAGAAGACCAGTCTGTACTGCCATGAAAGTAACTGCCCACTTAGGTTATTCCTGCACTTTAAATTCCCATCAAATATGATCCAAGTCTCTGCCCAAAGGCTTTACTGTGTTTAGGGAACATACGTTAAACTGGAGCCTTCCTACAGCAGGATTTTAGATCACATTAGGAAATCACCATGTTTTCAAGGGAGGCCAAAGCTTAAACACCGCAGCCACGCGGTTACTGCTGGTGAGCTGGCATTTATACAGAGGAAACATGGAAATAGGAGCTGTAGCTAAATAACTGAATTTTCTCTCTTTTAGTGATGTCCTGAGTAGGGGAAAGGCAAACTTGGGAACTGTATTCCCCCAGTTCTCCCTTAGCACAATATTCCTTAATGTCATGCTCACAACCACAAGCAAAGCCAGTCTGGCACATTCATCTATTTTTCCTCCCTTCCCACGCCTCATAACACGCAGACACAAATCCCTCTGGACACACCAGTGAGAAGGGAGACCTCATTCCACCACCTGCAGTCAGGCACAGGCACAGCAGAAACCTTAGGCATGTCACTGCTGTCTCAGAGAAAGCAAGTAGGACACAGCCCTGATTCCTTCCCCATCAAAAGTCTGCTGGAACAGTCCCAAACAGAGCACAGTTAGAGACAAGGGCATGAGAAGTCCTCCTCTGCCCATGAATATCACACTTTTCCCCCCCTTTTTTTGAGAAAATCTAAATGCTTGCCAGATTTCCAGCTGTTTTAAGCTTTGTTCAAATGCCAGAAGTGACCAAGCCTGTCCATTATTAATGTTTATTATCAAGAGATGTACAGAAAACCTTCACAACACAGTCCCTGTCTTGCAGTCTCTCATGGTCCCAGCCTTCTCCATCAGTCATGCACAGTCTCCTCCCTTGCACTGATACCCTCATCCTCCAATATCCCCAAGGAAAATCAAGTCTTGCAGACAGCTCAGATTAGCAGCACTGCATCCATCATCCTGAGATGCAGCCTCCAGGTGGGCAGAGCTCTTGCTTGGGGCTAGGAAAAACATCACAAGGAACATTTGGATGCAAAAACATCACACGTGATGATGTGCAAGGAAAACAGCATGGTCAATATTGTCGTGCTGTGTGGTACCTCCTTCCTTGGAACACTGTGGCTTGTGCTCAGATTGAGAGGATGAAGAGGTGACAACATATAAAATATAAGCCATTCTGGAGAGGGAGGCTGGGAACATCTATTTGTCCTGCCTCATTATAAAGGAAACGGAGAATAGACAAAACAGTGGGAAAACTGAAAACTAGAAAGCCATCAGTCTACAAGATTGGAGTGTCACTGAGAGGCAAAAGGCAGGGGGTAGATGGTGAGCAGCATTTTGATACAGGCATGGACAACTGAACCGCCAGGGCCACAGGAAAATAACATGAAGATAAAAAGAAGCTCCATGTGGAGAAGCAGGGAGAGATTTGATGTCCTGAGCAAGGATACATAATTCAAACCTCATCAAATGCATGAGGCCTTGCAGCTAACAGTAGTTCCCAGTACTGCAATGACTCGTCCTGCTAAGGTCTAGTCAACACACTGGGCTCCGCTGTGTCGTGGAGCAGCCAAGAGACAAGTACTTTATAAATAATAATACAGATATGTCACAGGAAAGTCATTACCACCTCCAGGGAAGGCAAGACAAACACCACTGACTTTTTCAGTGTCTGCCAACACAGGTGAAAGCAAAAGATGCCTTTTAGGCTGGTAAGCAATAAAAAAGGCAAAAATTACAAGAGAATAACACTACACAGAGTGACTGAGGATCACAGCAGACTGTCATCTCCCAGCAAAGAGAGAACGTTATTACCCTCCTTCGCATATGCAACGTCAGTATAATAGGCAGATCAAGGTGTTAGCAGATAGACCCAAAGTATGCCTTAACACATGGAATAAAATTCCTGGCCACAAAAAGTTCAGCACTCAGTCTCTAACTGCACTAAGGAATGTGGAAAATCCATGAGCAGCTTCCCGAGACTTGGAGAATCTGATAAGTAATTAGTAATGTGAAGCACAATGGGAAAAGCCAAGCAAATGAGATGTTCCAGGATAATGTACTGTGACTCCAAACGGGAAGCAGAACTAGTTGCCTAACAGCAAAACAGAAAAAGAAGAATTATTAAAGAGCAGAAAACCTGGAGGGCAGGCTCCCAGGAGATTCATTTTATCTGATTTCCCTGTCTTGTTTCAAGAACACAAAATACATCGCAAAGGTCAGCAATTAATTGATAGAGCAAGCAAGACTGGAATCCAGAATCCTCTGATGCAATATTAACCAAAGTCATACTAAAAATTACTCAGCAGCAGGCTCTGAAGAGAATGCTGACCTCTTCCCAGCAAGCGCCGTTCTCAAAAACAAATGACTCATCCCACAGATTTTTCCCTAGCCTATTAGGTTCTAATAGCTGGAGCCCAGCTCCCAGTTTTTTGAGTACCGAGAAGGACAGCCAACACCTTTAGGGAAAGACACTTAGGTAGGTAACCTAATGAAAAGCAGGGAAAGAAAGTTGGCCAGACATCAAGAATTCCGAATCTTTAAAAAAGGTCTTGCCGCTTCCTCAGCGCCACGACAGACCTTTTGTACAGGTGAATGCTAAAGTTTACACATATAAATAGGTATTCAAGATCTAACTGGTATGATTTCCAATAGTGCTAAATATCCACACTGGTATCAAATTAACAGCAGTTTTGACTATTACGCACATCTGATAATTTAAGTGTTTAATTTTAGGACCCCAAAGCTAATTTTAGATTCGGTTTTGACATATTTGTCCTCAGTACTCTGCATCTTAATCAACCTCATAAACAGAGGCTTCTTGCTCCAGCCTCACTCCAGCTGGCAACAAATTCCACTTTTCTTTTAGCCACTAGCTACTCATTATTTCATAAGTGTGCCATTATTTCAAAGGTATGTCATGTATTTTAGGTGGGACAGTCCACACTGTATGTGCATTAGTTTGCCTTAAAGATAGATGGCATAACATGGTGAGAAATGAACTTCAGCCCAGCTTTAACAGATGTTCTATTCAAATATAAAGAAAGATATAATTCTTTATGAGGTTATTGTAGGTTTTCTGTATGCAACCACAAAAATCACTAATCTTCCCCTAAATACGCACAGTTCTGTGTTTTATAAGCTCTTACATGACCACGCTGAAACACAGCTATTAAAATATACACAGATACAAACGAATCCATATCTCAACTGATTGCAGTCTTTAAACCGAGATTAACTTGGCTCAAAAAAAAAAAAAAAAAGAGATTTTACACATGTACATCTTTTCCCTTCTCCTTTCTGGTATAGGACATAACTACTGCTCATCCAGGACCCCACCTTTCTCTTTGAACCAGGTTACAGAGATGTCTTTATCTCATGAACAATAAAACATCCACTTTTGGACCCAAACAACCAGTTCTCACCTGTGTAGATGTGCTATTGAGTTTCTGCAGGCCATTCTCTAGTCGCTCCATTTTAGCTGTTAAATCCTTGCCCTTTTTCAATAGCAAATTCTGATAGAGTTTGATCTGCTCAAGGAATGACTTGGGAGTGGTGTAGTTGTATCGGCGCTCGTTGCTCAGATACAATCGGGATATCTCATTGACACTCGTATGGACATAGGCCATGAATTTGCTTATTGACTCTTTCACTGAAACCTGAAGTTAAAATGAAAAGACAAATATTTTTTGAAAAGAAAAAAGAAAAAAGAAAGAAAGTGCTATATATAGACCTCTGCCTTATATAAAGGAATTTATTAACATTTTATTCTGTTGCTGCAAAATCCAGGATGTAGCATCTTAGTCAATTCCTTTTTGTTTGTTATCTCTAAAATAACTTCATCTGCTCTTGTACTTTATACCTCTTTTTATATCTTTTAATCTCTTATTTTATCTTCTTCCAAGCAATTTTTTTCTAGCATTCAACTCTATAAAACAAAGCCTTTTAAGTATAAATTTAGGTTTTTTCTGATATATAAATGGGGAAAGTGCACACTCATAAAGAAACATTTTAGACTTTATTCTTCCAAAATCTTGCACAGAAAAACTAAACAGAACTGAATCTCTTTTGGTCTAGTAGCTGGTAGTCATCAATGAGAGGCAGACATACTTGTGCCCTTGAGAATTACAGACTTTCAGATATGCATGTGGAGAGAACGTGTATGTTCCACTGAATAATTACAAGTGTTAGGTTATTTTCTGCATTGATTTGCAAGCTGCTTTTTTGGTAACAAAACCGTAATTTCACTGACTATGCTATCAGTGTGTAAGTATATCTGAGCGTGGTGTCAATGGTTCTCTTTCTGCTAAGATCCATGATACACCAGGAAAAACTTGCCCATCTTTCATGAGCTTGGTTTGATTCAGTTTAACATAATATGGTGCTGCCAGCAATTACTCTCCAAATACGATGATCCAGATGTCCTGGATAAGCATCTGAGGGTAACAAAGGTGAATAGAGAATCCATTGCTACATTCTCATAGGACTGTTTTTGATTCTTTGCTTGCGCTGACCTGAGGCGACAGCTGGATGCTTACAGCACTGTACTTGGTCATGCCAGAATTTGTACGCTCCAGAGGAATTCAAAACCAAGTAAAGCTTGGACACATCTAGATCACGGACCAGTGAGATGGTGCTGAGTGTGCCATAGCAGCGAGCTCACCTCAATGTTACCCGTTTCTTGCAGGAAGCGCAGGCTGACTGATTCCAGAGCCTCCCGAGGCCATTCGTGGAACCAGTCTATCGCGGTGCAGTTCACAATGGCAGGGAACTTCCTGCTACGGACCCTCAGCTTGTTACCGACCGGTGAGAAACACAGCGCAACCTAAGAGGGCAAAGAAATGCAGCAGCTGAGACAGCACGTCTGGGAGCAGATAGCGAGGGTCCAGGCACAGAGCCCAACTCCAAAGGAAATCCTCACATCAGCAGGTAAGATACAGCAACCTTGACTTTGGAGCCCTTGCACTTTGGGCCAGGAAAATGCATAATCTAGCAGTAAACACATTTTTCCTCTTCAACAAAAACAAGCAGGCACATTAAGCACTGCTACGGTCCGAAGCAGAACCCTGGCAAACTTTCAAGGCTGCAGTCTGGATCGAATATAAGCAATCCCTTTCTTCACAGCTTTAGCAATGACGTAAACCTTTCACCTGGCTGGAAGCAGAGACTCTGTTTCAAATGGTGCAACAAGGAATTACTGTCAGTGGATCTAAATTCTCCTGACAGGACCACAGTTTTGAAATGTGGTTGCCTAGATGGTTTTCCCAAAGCCAGCACTCAAAAGGACTGATGTGGTTCAAACTCAGAAGTCTTCTTTCTGCTTAGTCTTAAGTCACCCATCTTCCATCAGCCACTCCTGCTACAGGCAACCTGCCCAGTTGATCTCAGGAAGGCCCAATCTCTTCCCCCTTCCAGAAAGAAACTCCTCACCATGAGAGCAGAAGTCAGGACAAGGTAAAGTACTGTTATTCTCTACCCCACTCCAGTTTTAATAGTGATATGACATCTAAGAAACAAACCAAGAAAAAACAAAACCTGCCACCACCCAACTCCTTCTTCTATAACAACTTCCTGTCTGTACAAACTGTGCCCGGATTTATGAACTCTTCTAAGACCAGAACACAAGGCAGGTTTCTACCATACAACTGAGCAGAAAGTACCTGAGCCAGTGCCAGCATGGGAAGCTGTATAACTCATTGCATGAATTACTTCTCTCCTGCTTGTCAGCCCTGGCAGATATCTGCACAGCAAGTGTCATGGGCCAGGCTGGCATTGACTCAAAATTCTCCATAAGTTGTCAGCACCTTCATCACCATCTGTTTTCTGAAGCTGTGAAAGTCAGTCTTTAACAAGTCCACTTTCTCCTCCCCTCAAAACACAGTGTCTTCATGTCCCTCAAACCAGCCCATGAACCCCATTTAGGTTAAAAAAATTAAAGCTGTAATTAAAGTTGACGGTGAATTAAAGGAATATTTTTGTTTTCACAAATGTACATATAATGTCCAGTCAAAATCCCCCAGTGTTTTGGTTTCTGGCTTTCCTCAGGCACGTAACTACCGAGGTACCTACATGGTCAGTGACTCCCTGGAAAAGTCCAACTCCTTGTGCTCTCTTCTCTTCTCCATGGAGTGGGCATGCCTGGAGAATCTTTAAACCATTTTGGGATATTAACCTGTTGTTATAAGGGTTTCTAGGGCTGGGAAGCTGGGCTGTAAGGAGAGAAAGCCTGCAAGCATGCCAGTTCCTAATACGTGATGCGCAATTCATATAAAGCCTTTTAATTCTTTTGGCTGCCTATTGTCAAGTTAGCCCGAAGGTTTACCAGCAAGGTGCCCTTGGCCCAAAGTCACTGCTGAAGATCCCTGCTGTCCCTGCCACCTCCTCACCTTCAGCTGTCGCCGAACACGATCTGTGAAGAACTTCCAACAAGTTTCCCGGGAGTCCACCAAGCCCTGACCCTTGACTTCATTCCTCACACCATTGATGATGTTTTCCACCTCATCATCAGCGAAGAGATCGGGGATTTCACCTAGGACAAGAGGGCACACTTTGGTTTGCTCATCTTGGTTTTGTTACAGGCTTTGAGCTAGGCAAAGTCAGCCTTCCCCATCAGAGCACAGGAAAGGCCCTTCCAGGAACAGTCACTGGACATCCAAGAGCAGAAAAGCAGCTTAGAGGTTTTTAGCATTGCTAAAAAACAATCGGATTTGCCAAACAGTTGTGAAAACAAGCTCCCTCAGAGCACAAAGGAAATGAGAATTAAATAAAAAGATCAAAGTACATAAAGTCATGTTTTTCTGATGCATAGTGATAATCAGATCTCCAAAATATCGAATCCCTAGTATGCTTTACATAGCAACGTAATCATTTTAGTTTTGTAAATAGATTTGTTACATAAACACTTTCTGCAGCTGTTCCACAATGCCCTTTCCAGCAACATTCAAAGAATAATCAGATCACTAAAACTTTTCAAAAAATAAAGTTTTTAAAAGGTTTTTTAGGGCTTTTAAACCATTTAAGAACTTTTAAAAGCTAATAGTTATGCAACTGATTGGGAAAAACATACCCAGTAAACTGTCTTTTTAGTGATTACTTATTTTTCTATCTATTCACTTATCTTCTGATTTTTGTTTTGATTGAAATCATCAATATTGAATAGGATATTGTCAATATAGACATTAATAAATATCCATATTTATTATTACATAGACAAGATGGATGACTGATCACCAGGGCCAGCTGCAGCTTGTTCCAACAAGAGAACCATGTTTCAAAAAACTAGAAAAGGCCAAAAAAAAGCTTATTTCTTCTTGGCCAAAATGGCAGATAATGATGGCCTTCCTCAGCTAAGTCTACAGCGTGTAGGATTGCCCCTACAGTGAAGCTGTCTCCTACCAGGCACCTTCTGGCCTCAGCACAGATCCACAGGATCACACGGGGTGACAACCGGGCTGGAAAGAGTGTTTCAAAGAGGCTGTAGGACCTGCTCCTTGCTCAGGAAACTGCAGAGTTTCACTTCAACTCACAACATGTTCATTGGATCTGCAGGGTGCAAGGGAGGTGGTAGGAGATACACCCCACCCTCTACAATAAACCAGGTCCTTATTCCTGGTTATTGGTTTCTCATAGGAAGGCCTTGTTTGCTGCCCAGACCATATGGCCAATTTATAGCTGCATACATCAACTCTGGAGTTATTCACAATCTACCGCTCCCCTGTGCTCTCGCTTCTCCATCCCCCACCATTCAGAGGCCACCTGAGCCAGCTGGTATCTTCCCACTCCCAACTTATAAATAAGGCGACACGCGGCGCACAGCAACTTGGCAGGGGTTTGGGGAATACACGCGCTCCCGTCACCGCGCGTGCTCATGGCAACACGCTCGCACACTCCCACGTGCGCTGCCGTTGCACCGCATGCTGCACACACACACAACCACCCCAGATTCTGCGTTAAAAAAAGGATTCACATGGGGACAGGCTGTTTTCCAATTGTTTGGGCAAGCAGCAATTTAACAACTCAAAGATGACTGGAAGAATAAAGTAGTTAAAGGACTGGAATGAGATCAGAAATCATAAAACACTCATAGACATCTCAGTCAGTGACTTTGTATTATCGACTTGCACACACTCCGGTTAAATATTCCAGCCAGGAGCAATCACATTATCAGACCACTAGGGTATGAATGCTCAGCATACACAGGTCATACTCATCCTCTGTCAATACATTCCTTCAGGTCTCTTCTCAGCTACAACAGCATGATAGACACATCACTTAACATCCACAGGCAGTACAAGAGGACCACAAAAATATGGAAAAACTAGATATGAGACATCTAAAATTACAAATGTCTACCAGACAATGAAGTGCATCCTTACTAATGAGACCTTAGTGCTACTTTTATCCTACAGTTTAACCTAGGATTTCACCTAGCATTTAACCAAATCTGCACTGAGAAAGTGGAGTTGGGCAATTAAAGTGATGAGACACATACCTGATGCTAATAAGTCATTTACCAGCACCAAGAACCTCTCATCAGCCACCTGTGCATCAGTCATCAGGAACACGGTGCCCACGTTCTTCATGCCAGCTTTCAGGTACTGGTTGGCCAGGTCTGCCTGAAGGTTGGAAAGAAAGTGACCATGAGGTTGTACCTATCGTTTGCGAACCATGAGCTAGCATCACGCCTAAAATAAGATTCACGTTCAGAATCTTCCTGTTAATGGAGAAGGAAGGAATTGCAATTAATTATCATGAAACACTGCTTTAGACCCTCTCCATCTTCACGGCCAACACTTTCTCGGGATATGAGGGAGGACTTGCTATCGTCAATGAAAGATTTATTACCAATTAAGACAACATTATGCCCAGGTCTGTAGAAAACAAAAATACGAAGAAAGTCCTGCCTAACATCGGTAAGCACAGGGAAGCTCTTGCAATTGAAATGCTTAGAGGTTATTGCATGTGGCTGAAGATGAGAAATTGCTGCCTTATCAATGCAATCCCTGATTAGTCGAAA
>NW_010581708.1:61487-83308 GCF_000705375.1 Tinamus guttatus | reverse complement strand
AAACACCTAGATAGACAGATAAAAAGAAGTAAAAACAGTTGTGGTCATCCTTCCAGGACAATGCAGCAAGTCAGGGCATCATTACATCTTATTATTTTACAGCATTTCATTTTTTCCACATTTGGCAATCTTGCTTGTTTTTGTGCAAATGAATGTGGATTTTATTCAAGCCTCTGACAACGCCTTAATGATGCACCTACCAGGAGAGCTTTCTGTCCTGTTCGTGGGTTAGTGTTTGTTGCTGTGGTTACAAAAATAAAACAAAACAAACAAAAATGATATTTGGGAGAAAACCAGCCTCCTTGAGGCTCCGCAGGGTGGCAGAGCTCCCTAGCACAGGTAGGGCTGGGGTCTGGCCCCAGAGCCACTCGCACCTCAGCCTCGATGCAGAGAAGCGGCAATAGGGGAAGGGCTGATGCTTTGCAGCCGCCTGAACCAGCCACCCAGCCAGACCAGGGGAAAAAGCAGGATTGATGGCAAGGACTCCAGCTCTGGATACTGGTCAGGCACTCGCAGTCTCACACCTCCTTCTCTTCCTCTTGGGTGTACGTTCAGGCAGAAGCTTTTCCAGATGCTCACCTCCTTCTCTTCCTCTTGGGTGTACATTCAGAAGCTTTTCCAGATGCAGACAGGCTGACAAAGTCCGGTTAACTTACCTCGCTCGCTGACACTCATTTCCACGCTGTGATGCCAGGATGCATGGCAGCTAGGAATAAAGATCTATTTTTTCTCTCTCTTTTCAGTTTATTAAAGCTTTAGGAATGGCTTTTCAAATCAGAGTAAAAGTTCAAGATTTACCCTTAGGGCAGACTTCTATAATATCTCTCTACAAAACATTAAAACCCGAAGTGGGAAAATAAAAAAATACCAAGAGAGGGGAAAAAATCTGAGCTGCAAAAGCTTTGGAAGAGAAAGAATTAGAAGGCAGCTTTTCACCAAAGATTTTATAGGAAACAAAATCACTTTGGGAACAGCTATTTACAAAATTCCAAGTAGGTGGCATCTGCCGTTTTGATAATAATAAGGATTAAGAAGTAACATCCAGAGTCATAAGAAGTCAAAGTCCAAATTCTTCTGTCAGCAAAATTAATTTGCAAAAAGAATATTTCTTCTAGGAAGAATACTTTTCTTGTTTAAGATTCATTTTTACATTGCTAACAATCTCTTACTGGTAGATTATAAGTGCCTCTTAAGTCAGGAATATGTTTAATGCTCTGAGTGCCTTCCTGCAGTCCCTTCTCAGGAAAAACGATTATCGAGTCAATGAGGATTTTGCCTGAGGAGGTTCACTGCAGGTATTTGATTCCGTGTTTGTAATGTGCATCATTACAGAAGCTGTTAATAATTATTATACAACAGCAATCTTCAGAAAGATGATATAGGAGCACTCTGACCTTTATACCTTTCCTTCCGTCTAGAAATGCGAGCGTTTTCAGGACTCTGTGCCCAGATCATACAGAACAGTCTGTCTGCCTCCCAGGTTTTGTTAGGCCATCTAACTTCAGGAATTTGTCCTCTCCTGTTCCAAAAATTACCTAATATATCCTAAACCTGGGCCCTTCAAGTTGGACAAATTATTTAAGATAATATAAACACAGCAGAATTTAACTTAACAAAGTTAAGCAAAGCAATGGATGGAAGACAAAGACAGCGAAAAGCCGCCCTCTCCGGAGGGCACTGAGGGGTCCCACTTCCCCGAACCCTGTGGAGGAGGCAGAATTCCAAGGAATGCTGGAGGAGATGGGCTGTGCTGCTGAGGAACATGAGGAGGAACCGCACGAGGACCAACATGGGAGACAAATGAAGAACTGAAACTCTCTGACGAGTCCCCAGCACAACCTAACCTGCGAAAAAATCTCTACCATCCCTTCAAAGACAAATCCAACTAGATCAGCTACAGCTGAAGTTAGCGACAAGCCTCAAGCTCATTTTGGCACCTCACCTGTCCGTCAAGGACCTTCTGTCCTCCGCAGAACGCTGCTGTTGTCAGACCACATTGGTGCCACGCTGCGAAAATGCCAGTCTTAAACAAGACAAGTCCAGCAACACCCTCTTCTGTGCAGCTGTGGAAGGAAGAGTAGAGATTAGAGGCACCTCTATAAGTTCATGTGTTGTAAGAAGGCATCCAACAAATTTAAAAACCTAAATCTGCACCTAGAAAAGAGGTATTAATTCCTCACTTTTTCTTTGTTCTAAAGGTTTTGCGACAATTCATATCAAAGAGCTAAGCAAATATTTTCTTGCACTTTGTAGAAGATGATGTCAGGCAGTGATGGAAGTGAAACACTGACTTTATGTAACTGTTTGTACTTCAGATAGAATTGACTCATTTCGTAAGATTATAGAAAATGCATTCTGTGATTATATATGCCCCTAGAGGCCTTGTGGAGGTGAGATTATGCATCGCACAATGTTATTTTATCAGGAAAAAAATGGACTAAGTAAATAAAAAATCTGCAGGATGTGACTTCATCATGCACTGTTGACATCTGCTTACATGATTTAAAGGATGTTACTATGAATATCATAGTTGCTAATGTAAATGATGAAGAAATCGTAGGTCAATCATATAATAATAAATATTAGCATAGGTTTCCCAAGGCCAGAAATGGCTGAAATTGTAATTGGAATTATGATTTTAGTCTTGAATTATGTGATACTGAAAACACTTTGGTCACTGCTGCTTTCCTGGAACTGCTCCATTAAAGCCAGACAGATATGCGCTCCAATCTTTCTTATTCCAGAAATAACGTCACCTTTTCATAGGGATTATTTTCCTTTCATCCGCACAGGCGCCTACCTCATCCCGCACCCTGCACGAGGTTACGATGGCAGAGCTGAGCCCCCAGCCAGCAGGCCCTGCTCTGCCTGCAGAGCACCCAGCGCTGCACCGGAGTGAGAGCCCTGCAAGGAAGGTGGGCAGGAGATGCCCCTGCAAAGGCTCTGAACGCTGCCCCGGGGGCACCAAACCAGCACCTAACCCAGCTCTCCGCTGCGCACCACTTCCCTCCCAAACACCAAAATAAAGTGCTCTCAAAACGTGTTAATGCAATAGATGATATATTAAATGGGATGGTCCAAACAAGATGGTTTGAATTGACAAAATAACTGAAACTCACGGCGCTATTTACGACATGGATGAATTAGCCTGGACGCACGGGAAGCCCCACAAAAACGTGCCCGCTGCTTTAGCAGGATTCATCTGGGAGTTACCTGGCAATAACCCACACAGCAAAACAGCACCACAGCCAGGTGGGCACTGCAGCACAAACACTTCAGCCCAAAGCCTTGAACAAACCCAAAAGCCAGGGCACGAACTGGGAGTTTCTTGTCTCTGAGTAATTACGTTGAGAGCAGAGGGCCTGAGAGACCTTCCCTCTCGGCAGTGCCGAAGCCAGGGGCACCTGGACAGCCCCTGTTGCTGCCCCTTGAATCATTAGAAACTGGATCTGCAGAGGATGAGGAGGCTGATAGCCACTTTAAAGCATTAACTGTCTGTCTTCACCTGCTTCCCTGGCTCCGTGTAACTGGCCCTGCATTTACAGCTGCATGAATTTGTCCCAGAGCAGCCTCAAAGTCAGAGGCTGCTACGTGAAAATATTTTAAGCGATAGCGGTTCTTGGGTGATTACTGTATCACCCGGGGATTCCTGGCAACCCGTGCATAAGGCGGGCTTTGGAAATGCTGGAAAATCGTATTCTTACAGGGAAAAATACCCACAATATAATCCCATAATCCTATCTGAATTTTGTGGCGCAGTTTTCCTTTAATGGTTGTAACTACTTACTGATGGATAGTTCATAGTTAAATGGTCATGTTCTACCTGTTGTTTAATCCAGAATCACTCCATACCAAGAAATCAAGATATTCCTTGAGTATTTTAGCACAGTTACTCAAAAGTCTAAAATTAGGTCATAAATTATATAACCTTGCAAGGAAAACAACAAATTTAATGACTATGCCAAACCCAAGATAAAAGCCAAGGAAGGAAATAGCATCTTTCTCATTAAATATTAAGGATCAAATCCTTCAAACCTTTCCAGTGATGAACTCTGTGAGAGTCTGGCATCTGTATTTGTGTATATTCTATAGAATATGCTTATACGTTATATACAAGTGCTAAATATGATTTGGGGAGGATGAGTATAATAAGTATATTTATAATGCATAAACACATTCCATCAAGGCCAGAGAAGGTGATTAGTGACAGGTTCCTAAGAGGTTTAATCAGATATTGTGATGGCTTATTTTTAGCATTGCTCCAAAAGGGTTTTTAATTATAGGACACTCAGAGCAGGTAGAGGCATCTCTTTTTCACACTTACGGAGGCAGCAGATATCACAGGCTTAGAGATCAGCTCTGTTCATTCTCAGTGGGATTCAAGAAACTCTGTAAAAGAAGAAAGATTACGAGGTTACAACAATGGATTTGACAATTCTCTGCAACCTTTGAGTCTCTTCCCTAATGCTACCGTGCAATAGTCTTTCTTCTAACCTTATACAAGACAAATCGCCTTTTTTATTTTCATGATTTGATCTATTTAAACTAATACAGGGGTGAGATCTCGTGCATATTCCCCTTAAAAGTTTTTGTGGCTCCTCTGGGACTGATGGCCCGCACTGATGTCCTCGCTATGTTAATTAGGCTGAAGGGGAATCTCCGATGGGCTCTGGCAGATAGCGCTCCTGTCCTTGCTGTTGTCAAAGCTCCTCTGATAACCACGGCCGTTTCTTCAAAGATTTAAGTCATCTGTGGATTGACTACATAATCCGCGTTCTGAAGCCTGGGAAAACTGCTGTTGATGCCCTTGGCAAATTCTTATCCTAAAAAAGCATGAAAAAGAGCACCAAGTAATTTCAATTCCATAAAATATATTAAATGCACCACACAGGTATGTAAATGGGAGGCTCCACAACTGTAATTTGCCCATTTAGAGTCTGATCTAAAGGCTATAAAAGTCAATTTGAAATCTTTTCATTGATTTTAATGGGCTTTAGATCAGGTCCATATTATTCTCTGCATATCATGTTTGTTTCTGTGCAATACTGCATTTAACTGAAACATGAATTATGTGTATTATAAACTATACAGGTCCCTGTCTTTGCAAAGACTAACTTGGTGAAATTAACTGAGTTTAGCAACACATGTAAAATCTACAAACCAAAGAAACCGTCCCAAGTAATGCTTGCACTTCTAAAACATGAGATAAAAAAGGGGAGTCCTCCTTTGCGTAATATACTAATGCTATATCAAGGTATTTTAAATGTCACAAAATCCAAATGGAATTTCCCACGATTTGTCATCTCTGACTGCAGCAGCTCAACAAAACAAAAAAAAATGACAAGCAAAAGATTAAAACCTCTTGAGGAGGAAACAGCCTTTTTTTTCTAATTTGCACTGGAGAAAAAAAATATTGCAGCCCGAGCTGAGCACAGGATCACAGCATTACAGACACTGCATGGAGAATTTAGCCAGTCATAATTCTAAATCCTTCTCAAACCCTTTACTGCTTGGAGATGGCTAATACCAGCCTCTACACAACAGGGCTCCTGCAGCATTAGCCAGGAGAGAGAGGCTTCCAGAAAGAAACTATAGCAAAGTAATTGTAAATCTCTAATGATGCATAAAACCAAGCTGAATCGGTCCTGAATTCTCAGCATAAAAGAAATGAACCGTCAGAAGAACCAATTCTGGTGGCACTATAACATACCCCGGTGTGGAAACTGTTTATGGTGTTTGCAGCAGTGAAAATATTCCTGCTAATATGCGAGCAACAGGAATTCATTAAAAAGGCCCCAATGATGCAACTTCTCATGATACCATGTGTGACTCTAGAAACAAATCATCAGCCAAAAGAAGATCCAATTCGTACCCGAACAATTGGGGTACAATGGCTTCTTCCTTAGTCACAGCCAGGATTGTGCAGAATGGACTCAGGGGGCTGCATGTCTGCAAATCCCACGGCAGGACTTCCATTACAATCCTGTGTTTCTGAAGGGCAGGCAGGATGTTCCCAAGTGGAGCTCAACCCTGCCAAGGCACAAGACACTGTCCCCATGGGCATCCTGGTGTTCCCGATGCTCCCGACCTGGCCCTGGCTGGACAGCGCGGGAAGGGAGCAGCCTCCGAGCTCATCCCATTCCTGGCATTCCCAGTGCTGCTCTCTCACAGGGAAGCCCAGTGGGAGCCAGGCTCACATGTGGCAGCCACATCCAGTCAGGGCCATCCCCACCGACATGCCAGTGGAGCCCAAAAACCTCCTGATTTCTCAATTCCTACTGCATAAGCAACCAATAAAATATTTACACCTGTAATTAACAATACCATTTAATTTGTTAATTACGCACTCCAAAACCTGCAGCAATCAACTCAGCTCATTCCAGCAACTGCAGCGCACCAACCTGGACCTACCCTTTGCCCGTTAATCCATCACTGTCCGAGGCGACATGCTCCAGGAGCCGGTCGGATTGATTATCCGGGAGACGGGAACCACTTACTCATGCACGGAGCAGGGCCAGGCAGGCAGAGGCAGCACAAGCTGCCCCACGCAGCTTCACCCACGGGCTGCGGCACGGCCACAAAGCAGACCTGGATTGGAGATACGATGCCAGTTTAACCTTGGTTTACCTCGGAATATCCCGAGCTTTTTCCCAAGACAGAGCCAAGAGGTATTGCACGGGCTGACACTTTTCTAGCAGCAGGGCACCTGTCTGCTGAGAAGTTAGATTGACACCACCGAAACTGCTGGTTTTGTTTGTTTTAGCATTTCACAGCTCTAAGAGCCAGACATCTGAAAGCTCCGATACATCATCACACCGTGTCAAAATCCACAAACGCACAGATTTGAAATCTGCATATGTGGACAAAAATAGGGTTTATCTGAAATTAATTACAACTTCTAGGCGCTACTCACAAAACCGTACTTATCTGTAACAAGCATGCATTAATATATACCCTGTTTAGTGCATGGTTTTCTGTGAAGATGCAGTTTTCAATTCCAAGGTAAGAAACCAACAAGTGACTGTTATTTTAAAAAGCATTTTTAAGGATTCTCACATAAAAATAGGAAGTAAATGCCACTGATTTAAAGCCAAACTGAACTGAAACAATATACACATGATCCCATGGTACTTTTTCCAGCTGCAATTGCAGCTAGGTGCTTTATAGACTGCCGTCGCAGTGTACCACATACCGTAACTACACACAGGTGCTGCTGTGTTCTACAAGCCCTGCAGAAATTATGGGAAGAAAATCTAACCCATTCTGGGAGAAATTTAAATATAAATAATTTATTCAGATGGAGGAAAGCCCTGAAAGAGGGGGGCTTGGAGAATCCAAGGCTTTCCAGGGATCTGGAACAACTAGAGTGGGCAATGGGATCATGATTAACCAAGAGATGCTCCTGAGTTGGAGCCATTCAGAGATGGGCACATAGAGTTGGAAATGGGACTGACTGATTTGCACTGAGTTTATTTCAGGGTCCAGGTTTGGATATGAAGCAGCAGCTGGCAGGATGTTTATGTGGTTCAGTCCGACTCACTGATTACCCTGCAGTTCAAATTTTGCAAGGGGCATCCAGACCTTGAGATGGATATCCCCGTGTTATATAAATGGAAATCAATAAATCTATTCAGAAAAACATAATTTCATTTTGCTTCTTAACCAGAAATTGAGATACATGCATTTCTCCCCATTCCTCCCTGACTTAAACATATCCTGTGTTATATAAGTAATTGTTTTGAACCCACTCTAGGACACAGCCAGAGACATGACTCCAATAACACATTATCAGTAAAACAAAGCAAAACAGTTCCATGTCCCTGCTGAGTTTGTATATACACTCTTAAATGAGCAGATTCTCTCATTATTCACTCTGATCTGGTCATTGCATGCTTAGTCACAGCTGCCACAACAGGTGTCCAAGCATCCCCTACCCCTTGTGTCACCAAATTTGCTTTCTAGAGTTCGTTGTCAAATTCCTCTGCTGCCTTTCAGGGGTGGCTTTGATGTTCTCTTTCTAGGGCTGTTCCCAGGTTCAACTTTGCAGTCACTTCTGAAATCATCCAGGGCTGGAGGACTTTGGACGCAGCCACTCTGCACCTTAAGCATCAGTTTTACTCTGCAATCTGATATTCTTCATCTCATCACACAAAAGCAGTTTATCCATCAGCCTTGGCCATTCTTTTTGCCTGTGTCTTTCTCAATCATCTCTGAAATCTCTGGGGATCACTTCTCCTAACAATTACAATGTACAGCCGTATATTTATGGCCCAAAATATCCTCATCTGTTCACTTCTACTTCTTCAACATCCTTGAACAGTGGTTTGGGGCTCCCACAATTCGGTATGAACTGTGGGACTGTGGGACTGCTCCTGCCCACAGTCGTTTCCTATTACCATAAATTTAGGTATTGCCCTTTCCCATTGAAGCTATCACTGGCTGCAGACCCTCTGCTACTGAAAATCCCAAGAGCTCTTAAATTATCAGCAATGTACCATTAACAAAGTTTACCTAATACAATATTACATTGAGCATGCTCAGTTCTGTAACAAATGCTTTCTTAGCTGGAAGCAAGTCTCTGATTTTAAAGTACCTTTGCATAAAAAGCCAATTTGAGATGATTTTTTTTCTGGCATCTTCAAAGAATATGATGTAATTTGAGGGAAAAATATCCACAATTCGACCTCTTCTGTGTTTTGTAGGCACCCAAATTTAGGGCCCCATCTCCATGGTACTATAATCCATCAGTCTCATTGATTTGCAAAGCCTGATGAAGGAGAAACAAGAGTAAAAGCCAACTGGGTAACTTACATTGATCCCCTGAAAAGACTGGACAAAAACATTACTGCAAAGGCCTTCTATACCTTCATTTCAGTAAAACTACATAGGGATAAGGAAAATATTCAGTATTTGATTCACAGAACAATTCAATGCAGCACTAACAGCATGTAGTTTGTTTTTCCCCACAAAGCCCATAGTTGGGGGATAAGACACACATTTATGGCTCAGGTTTGATCCCTTTCAGATCAACATCTGTCCCAGCATACACTTACACCACGTCTTCCCTTCCCTACAGCACAGGATAACCTCTCTATGGCAATTACAGATGTTTACGTGGACACTCAGTATTACAAAGATCCTTAATGCATCTCCACCACTTTTAATGCCAGGCATTAGCTGACACCCGAAGGAAGAGGCAGCATGTGCATTTCCTCAGATTCCTGCCCCCTGCAGTGTAAAGAAGTCATTCTCTAAAGCGTCACGCTTTACAGTTCTTTGGACATATTAATTGTTTAATGTGGTAAATCTACTAAAATTCTTGCTGTCTTAAAATGAATAGAAAATTCATTTCCTTTCAGTTTATTTTTCCCTTGTTTCCTGTATTACTTTCAAAGCAAAGTAATTACTGCTCTTCAGAGGGTTTTGTTGCTCACTTAAGTGTACAAGAGCAGGAGTTTCATGAGCAGGAAAGCACAGGCCTGGGGCAGCTGTTGGAGGCTTCCAGGTCCTGGTCTGAAGCTTCCCAGGATGGGAAATCCCAACGACTTTAGTTTGGTCACCTGCTAAGCAGCTCATCCCCTTTGCTACATGGGGTGAGTCTAACCGTTCCACGCTGATGTTAAAGAAAACATAACTCTACTGCAGATAAAAGGAAATGGAGAGAGGTGAACAGTGATTAGGGGGTGAGGGGACTGGAAGCCAGTGGAGTCCAAAACCAGTAGTGCAGAGAATGTGGAGGAAATGAGCTGGGCAATAACCTCCTTTTACCTTGTTCTAATTGCTTACCTTTATGGCTTTACTTAACTTACCTTCTCCAGAAATCATTAGACAGAATAAGAGAAACCTCGAGGGGTCTGATGTTTCTTCCTGCTGTTCCTGGTCTCCTGAGCTGCATCTCACTGGAAGACAACAGGTACAAAAAGGCAACAGGATGAAATCACTCCCATGTGACAGAAAGCAGGAGGTTTGAACTGACTTCCCATTTTACACTGCATTTCTATAAATGTAAAAGCTCAGTGCTCCATATTATTATCTTCTTTCTATTCAAGGATCCCGAAAAGGTGCCTGTGTCAGCGACCCAACCTGAAGTTCAAGCCCCTTATGGATGAAGCAATATTTTAGAGCCTAATAACTACACCAAATCCTTATCAAAGACTGTCACAGAGTTGGAATTACTGGTGGTTATCAGTCAATAATTGTTAGAATAACTGATGGATAAGCAGCAACCCTTCTCATGCAATTCTTCCGTGGGAATGAGAAAAGCAGCTGGAAAGAATTCATAACAAGAATCTTGTAGAGCTCAGAGAAATGTGATGTATAAACAGATTATTATTTCCTGTGGATACTGATGAAAAATGCACTGGATTTGCTATGTCTAGGAAATATCTGCACACTCTAAGCCAACTGAACTCCCTGTGGTTCAAAGTAAAAATCTTTCCTGTAACTTATGAGAACTCAGCATAAAGCAAGCACTAAATACCTGGGCTGCTAGAAATACAAAGTCAAAAATACTTCTCACGTGCTTCTAATTCTGTTAATCTTTTCTGCACGTTTTTAATGCAATGACTCATTGATTATTGCAAGGGCTGCTTTACAGAGCAAATTATACAAGAGAAACAGTAAGAAGGGCTAAGCAGTCAGATAAATAAAATGCTAAGTGTGTTGGTCATCTGGCTGAAAGGCAGCCCCAGGAGATTCCCATTTCTGTAACCCAGCTACTCCAGGGAGCACTACCAATACCTGCACTTCCCTCTCCTCACCTTTACTTATGCCTACAAGCTTTTATAAACTATGAAAAATTCAAATCGAAAAAGCAAAAATAATCAAGACTCTAATCCTTTCTTACAAAGGAAGTTACCACAACATTATAGCTAATTATCTGAGAACCCAGTAAATGGGTTTTCCATTTAATTTACAGAAAACTTAGATGCAGAGCATGGTCAATTGGTTCACTGTAACGAATGGCATTTCTAGTATGAACGCAAAGCAGAAAGGGTAGAAAACCTACGTTTATGGTTAAACAGAAAAGGCTGGTGTCTGGAAGAGCTGGTTGTAGCCAGGAATTAACGTTAAAATGCTTTTATAAACATGGAACGTATCTCAAGACATTACCTGGCTTCTCATAGCACTTAGAAAAAGATTAAATTCTAATGAAAGAGACATCAAAACACGGAAGATACTCAGTGCAAGCAGGGATGAAAAAGGAGCCGCTCTCCTCCTCCGCACATCCCTGGCTCTTCATCAACTGCAGTGACACGTAAATATACCAGCAGGTTTAAGAACTCGGTTCAGTTCAGCTAGCAACGAGTAAGTTGGCAGCAGGTCTTGGAGAGCTGCTACTTTAAATAAACCAGGTGACTACCCGTGAGCTCGCATTAAGACTAACCACCTTGAAATTTATCTTGGACCACAGAAAACCATCACTAGAAGCATCCAGGAGGTGGAATCATAGGAAGTAGAATCGTATTTTATGAAGACCCCAACCTCCTCGCACTGACTGAATTGCAGAAATTCAGAGAAAATGTTACCTCATGTTTTGCCCGTGCCCGTAGATATGGCACACAGGTTTATTCAGTTCCTTTAGTGGTTTTTGGCACTGGGAGGAGTTCCTGCCATGCTCATCCGTATGCGATAAGGATATAAGATGTCCTAAGGGTATTTAATTGCAATAGTCACATGTTATCCCTAAGAGACATGCACTTTTATGTTGATGTCCTTGAAAACAGATTTTTTTTTTCTAGAAATACATCAAAAACATCCAATCAGGAAAAATATCCAACCACTTCAGTTTGCAAATACGTATTTCTCACTTCACATCATTTCTCACATTCTCTTCATTCACATCATACAGAAAGAAGAACGCTTTAAAAAGTAAGAAGAAAGCTTCATATAGCAAAACATTCTCAGAAATCACAATAGTTAGAAGCAGGGGAAGATGCTAAATACATAAAGTCAATTAGCCAGTCAAATCTAGCCTGAAAGATGTTACAAATTAAGTTTCATTTCTCCATTTAAATAAAAACAGAAAGCATGATCCCTTTGCAACACCAGCAAACAGGTAAGTAGGAACATATCTACAAATACAAATTTTGGGATGACTTCAAGGACATGAATTTGCTTGTTTAACCATAGGTGTATTTCTGTGATTAATGCATGTATTTTAATTTTTGACTTGGGACTGATAATATGAATAAGCTCAAATGGTTGATGTCATACAGGTTTTTTCTTAGTTTGAGTGCTGCAACTAAGATGAGCGTGTGGTGAAAACATTCACAAAAAGAGCTACATAATGTCTTAATATTGCATTAGTAAAATAGTTAAAAATTCTTTTAAACTGTATATTTTGCACTGCTGATCCTTGCAATGAATTACAAATAACACATCTATACATCATTTAAATCATGCATTATAATTTATAGGTTGGTTATTTTATTTTGACATCAATCAAAATTTGAAGCTCTATGAGTGAGTTTAGGAGATACAGATTTTTCATGGTAATCTCTAATAAATTAATGATGATATTACATGACCTATCATAGAAAAATCTGTCATGTAGTAATTCAATTGTACCTGTTTGTTTAAATATTCCATCTTGTTCTTATTTGTAAAAAAAGTTCATAATTATAACAGTTAAACTCGTTTAAACAAACAAGTCTGCACTGGTTAAAACCCCCACACGGAGCTGCAGGTCAGCCTGGTCCCCTCAGAGTGTATATTCAAAGCCTTTTTTATTACAGCATAAAATAACATCCTGAGAAAGAGATATTTAAGATTTTCGTAAAAAAATGCTCTCCTAAAATTGGCAGAATAGAGCAAGTACCCTAAAATCCCTCGCAGCGTCGCCTTGGAAATGCTGCTCGGAGCGATGCGGCCAGCCCGGCACGCGCCGGAGCCGAGTGCCACGGCACAGAATTCCAGCACGGGAACTCCCTCCCAGCTCCGCGTCTCCCTCCTTCCAGGCGGGAAATTCACACCCAGGTCCTGCTCTTCCCCCCTGCCCTGGGACGTGCACAAGGGCACTGCGGGACGGTGATATTCCTGTGAGGGAGCCGCCTGCCTTGGGCTCCTCCAGGAACTAAAACACACTCAAAACTTTCTTAATTTAACATTATTATTTACACTTACTCTCCTATAGTTGCCACCGAGATCTTCTCAAGCCCAGTGTGTAAGAAATGTTCAGTTTGTGGCATATTTTGGACAAAACTAGCCAGGGTTGATTAGTTGGCCTTGGATGGCGGTCAAGCAGCTGCGCCGCCACAAGGCACAGGCTGCACTCGAGGAACCGCCATTTGAGTGTCCTGAAGCCAAAGCGCAGCCGCTTGCCCGGCCTCTGGGAGCACAGTCACACCGAGTGCTCTTCACAGGAGGTGTGAGCAGAGATGGGGACAAACCACAGGAGCCACCGGCTCGCGGAGGCCACAGGGTGGCCTGCTCGTTGCGCAGCATCATGCTGGTCACGCGCTGCCCTGCCCAGCGCCCTGAGGAACGCGGTCGCAGCGTGGCCTACGTTAGACCTCAGATACCCATAGTTGTAAAGCTGCCTCCTGCCACGATCAAGGCAGCCATGGCCAT
Source organism: Tinamus guttatus (assembly GCF_000705375.1). The sequence goes on along the minus strand of NW_010581708.1, from coordinate 69,736 downwards.
CCCGACTGGAGAGAACACCACCCAAGCCACACGCAAGGGCCACGTGCTCCGTGCTGGCAATGGCCACAGATAGCGCACACCTTGTCCCACCACTGTCTCCTGGCTGCCATCGAGCTCTTTGCACAGTCTGGAGGCCCTCGGGGCAAACAGGGTGAGGAGTCCCCTGGCTCCTGGAGGGGCAGCATGGCCCAAGAGCGGCCCTCTCCACCACTCAAACCTTAGGGGAAGCAGTTTCCCTTGGCTAAACTCATGGTTTTGGGATAGAGGATCCCTTGCGCCTTCAAAAGCAAGGTGCTTTGGAAGCACAACTTTCTTCCTACAAAGCAAGAAAAGGCCCTCACTTCTCACCTGCCACTTCTGGCATTTTTGACATGAGGAACAAATTGTTGTTGCTGTTTTCCTGCAGAAGGGAATATTTAGCCCAAATGATTTAGAAATATCATAATTTGCCTCCTTCCCTACAGATGGCAAACTCTTTGGTTTCTGCCACCACTAAGCATACAAATAAATCATCAAGATATGATCTGCTAACATATTCAAAATTATGTTTGGCCTCAATTTTTTTTAGCTTCAAACATCAATTTCATTTCATAATGAATACATGCTTCATCTCATAACATTTCATTTTTCATACATTTAGCAAAATTGCTTAACTGATACTTTTTTTTTTCCAAAACAGCGTTATTTCTACCCTAAAAACATGCAAATCAAAGACTCACACACTTACATAATGTGCAGAATTCCCTACTGTCAGGTCAATCACTAAATCATAAAATATTCATAATATCTACATTTTTTTACAAAATGAATTTGGTAGCCCGACTTTTTTTATGTACATCACGTTAAGATATATGGACAAAATTTTACAGGCATCTCCATGTAGCTATTTCCATTTTTATTTGCTGTGCTCTCCAAAGGACGGCTTCCCCGCCGCCCGCTCCACGCGCCGGCAGCCTTATCGGAATCGTTGGCTAGGCACATCCCGCACTCACTTCATAAGCTTAATGCTCTTTGCAATTCTTGTCTGAGTAGTTGTTAGCTGAAGACAAGAAGACTTATTTCTATTCAGTCCCTGCATAATCCACCTTATGAATTTACCTCACCTATCCGCACATTCAAGGACCTGGAAATACAAAATATTTCCTACTGTGTTTTAAACCCACATCCTCCTGGATACAAGATAAGAGCTTAATAGCTTTGACACTGCACTGTTTTCATATTCATGCATAAGTTATGGATATAGCAACAGATCAGCACTTCTTTGTGATTCTCATTGGCTCTGGTTCGCTGCCTTAAACTGTCTGAGTCAAGGCCACGTTTTAATGCCATAGACGCTCTATTCAAATACCAGTATGACCACATTTTAAAAGCCACCCTGTACCACTTCATTGCCGCAGATGTCCTTTACATCTGGCAAGGGCCGTTTCTCTGCATGTCAACAGTAATTCAGTTTAACAGCTGTCTCTTTTGACAAGCTTAGTGTCAGACTCTAAAATGACAGGGTGACAGTTTTCCTTTTCTTTAACAGAACATAGTGCAAATTAACCATTTGAATGCAAGATCGCTGAATGCGTACACAATACACTTTAGAGGGAACCGAACAGGATTTGGGAATTGCTGGTATTACAACCAGAGCTGAAAACCTGTAGGGTTTGACAAATCAGGGCACTTCTGGAGTAATTGAGATTGGTACCTGAAATCTAAGTGTTCAAAGCCCAGAAAACCTTAAATTGAGATAAAATAGACATCTAAAGTAAACACTGGGTATTTGCAAACTGGTGCGATAAGTAATTTTACTGCATGGCATAAATACACAAGAGAGTTTTCTGTATATTTAGTTAAAGTGCTTGTTAATGCAGCAGCTAATGGTATCATATGCATCAGCTTTTAAACGTACGCACACTATTTTCTACAAATGCCATAGACATAGAAAAGCACCTCTCAGCATAATTTCTCCAGGACTAAAACTATGCCTGAGATAATACTGTACATCTTAATGATTGAAACCTTTAGCATAAAAAACTGCTTGTGGACAGTAACAAAGTGCCACCATGATTTATGAGCAACCAGTAAACGTTACAGAGACACCACTTTAATCTGGTGCAAGAGTGAGCTTCATGAGGCTGGCTGTATTAGGCTCGCATAAAAGTGAATAAAAAAATATAAATGTTACGCTAAACATATTTAAACTGCATATTGATGTAAGGTGTATGGTGAGCCCCTTCATTGTGTTAATGTTATATCAGGTCTGCCACAATGAGGATGAATGATACCTCCCTGATTTGGAAAATACAAAGTCCTAACCTCATTCTATTCAAACCGATGGCAAAACTCAAAGTAATTTCACTGGGACTAGACTCCAGCTCATAGAATTTATGTTACTTTAAAGAACTATTAATATCTTTCTGCTGTTCCTGGATGAGCAGTAATACCTAAAGCACTACAAAAAAAGCAGCGATGAGAAGATGATACAGAGCACATAACATTTAAGTGCCTTTAGTAATTGCTTTTGTTTGCTTATTTATATGTTGTGATAGGTATTTGTATGTGTTATTCGGTGCCACAACATCTGGACATCTCATCATATTTAGCAAGATTCGCACTCAAATGCATATTGCTAGCTCTAAAAGGCACGCACGCTTAAATGCACCAAAATAGAAGTTTTTCACAAACGGCTCAGCCTTATAGTACAGCCAAGCTCTTGCCCTTTTCAGCATTTTAAAACATTTCCTGAGGAAAGAACCACTTATTCTCAGGTACTCGATAGCTGGGTCGCTCATGGCTGGTGCTGCCACCGCAGACCTCGGCCGTCCCTTCGGCAGATCCCATGGGCTCTCCATGGCTCGGCTGGCCCCGCCAGCACCCGCAGCCCTGAGGACATGGTTGCACTGAGAGCTCTACTCTTGCTGAGCAAAATTTGGTAAAATTACCATTGACCTCCATAAACCTGTGCGCTCTGCAGGAGCTGGGACAGGCATGATGACCCAGCCAACCTCCTGGTGACTCATCTCACATCCGACATGGCCTCTCTGTCCATCTTCATGGAGTTCAGACTTTCACAACCAGAGGTAAGCCTCTCCAAAGTGGAACACACATCCTTAGGATTTTTTCAATATACCATGAAGCCAAGTCAGCTCCAATCACATATTTTTAGAGCAGCATCAGCCCCATGGGAGCACACAGGTTGTTAGGTTTGGAGGGGTAGGTTATTCCTACTATTGCACACTTGTAGTTCAGCTGAAAAAGTATATATAGTCATTTAAAATACTTAACCTCTCTAGAATATACTGCCTGAAACACTAATAATTCTATAACTTAAGCTAAACAGAGTACTATTCAGTTGTAAATTTTATGACTACTATCTCCACCTCCTATGAAGTGTGAAAAGAGGCTTCATATCTGTCAGTCTTTTCTCAGAAATGACTTTCGCTGATTACTTAAACTTTCGTTAAATAAGCTTTCCACAAGCTGTAAAAACAGAACACAGTAGGGAAAAAATTGGCTCTCTTTTAAAAGTGCTGCAAAGTCTCTTTTTGAATGAGTAATTAGAAATGTGTAAACTCTTTTATGGATATGTGAGAAGCACATACAAAAAATTTGACATTCCATGCAAGTATTTCTGTGTGCTATCAAATTTCATTGTATTTAGCAGAGACCAAAACTATACAGACCCAAAATACACATGCATTAGTGGACATGGGTTATTTGCCAAGAATGAATTTACATACAGTACAAGTAAAACATCCCAATTTAAATCTATGACAATGGATACTCACATCCTTAAAGAGAAATCAGAGTTGTTTGTCTTTCCTCTCATATTTATACAGATTGCAAAGCTGTTGACAGAGCACGATTTGAGCTGGGCCTTTCCAACTGCTTACTGTTATTTTTATTACCATTGTCAGCTATCTTTTTCATATCAAGAATCAAGCTTAGATGAAGTTCTGATTTTTTTAATCCATAAACAAGACGTAGTGGGACCTAGCAACCAGGCAATAAGGAGACCTGGGGCCTATCACCGGTCCTTGTCTGCCTACAAACCTCCTAAAAGGCTCAACTAAACCAAGGCACTTCTCTCTGTCCTGATTTCTCCTCAGCCCTTTGGCTTTCCTGCCTGTTCACTCGCAAACACCTCAGCTGGGCTGTACCTACAGGTAGCACCTAGCACCTAACAACTGCCTGTAAAAAAATGTAACTGTCTTTGACCTTGGGCTTTCTGATCAGCTCCATGGCCGAGGGGGAGGAATATTAATCTAAAGAGGAGGAAAACCCTGGAGGCCCTCGAGGAAGGTTGTTGGTACCCGTGTGTCTGCCACATGTCCCCTGTGCTGCAGGACGGGCCAAGGGGGCTCCAGGACGATGGCCGAGAGGCCAGATCGGATGCAGACGCTGCATGGAAAGGCCCCCCCGGCTGGTAGGATGTTTGCTGAAAAGCCAGCGGGTGTCGTGCTGGGCACACACGCTGCGCACTATAAATAGTAATGTCTTCCATGCTTCTCTCCGTGGAAAAACCTGCAGGAGGGGAAATAGTCTCCAACGTGTGTCGTTCGCAAGCCAAAGAGAACCAGGCTCATTCCCCGCTCGGAGGGGAAGCTGCGGGCGGGGGGGATGCCCCTGCGACCCGCCGAAGCCCGAGGCGCGTCCCAGCTCCCGCCACACGCGGGGCCTGCGGCCTCGGCCTCCGCACGGGCCCCGTCGCCAGGGGAGGCGGCCATGGCGGAGCAGGGCCCGCACGGAGCCCTCGCGGCCTCGAGCACCGCGCGGCTCCCGGCTCCGCCAGAGCCAACGGCCCCAAGAGCAGCTGCTTCCCGGCGCCGTTCCCCGCCGCTCCGCGCTCCCCTCCGGATCCCGCAGACTCGCAGCACGGAAATATTTCTGCGGACTCCTGAGGAGAGCAAAGAGCATCGCAGTGTTCTCTCCCTTCTTGCTGTAAACAACGTACTGCTTTTTCTTCCTTTTTTTTTCCCCCCAAATCCCCAAGGGAGTGATTAGAGGCACAAGACCCCACCTGCAAAGTTCAACTAACAAAGCCGATCTTAGCAATGCGTCACTCCTCTTCCTCCACGACCCTCGTCCAAATAAGTTATCTGTCAGAATATTCATGTGTGCAGTTTTGTACCAAGGCGGCTATATAAAACCAAGCACGCTGTAAGTGTTTTCAAGCAGAAGAACAAAGTCTAAGAAAGGAGAAAGCTTCACACATCTCGAGTGTGGATAATGTATTTAATACTCCCAGAAGCTATTAGATGGGATGATATGGGCAATTTATTGTTTTGCCAGTGCTTTATTTTGATTTAATAACTCACAGAAATGACAGTCTATCTGTAGTACAGCTTCAACTTCCTTCAAAGAACCCCACTTAACTTTCAAACACTTTAACTTTCAGGTCAGATCTCTGTCATATTGATAAATGGATCTATTTAATTTTTTATCACTGGAGAATTCTCTCTGTTGTGTCTTTTTGACTATCAGATTTCAAGCACAAAATGCAGAATACTTGTTATTTCTTGTTATCCACCACACACACGAAAAAAGAATTTGAGTCATGACAGAAAGCACAGATGTCACTGTGAAATGTCTGTAATTTGTCTGAGGACGTGCATGTGAATGTAGGAAAGGTTTCTCATTTATAGGGGTAGGATATAGTTTATATTCAATATTAATTTAGAATAGAGACATATCATTGCTCAGTTAAATTGCACAGTTCCATTATTACCATATATTTCAGTTTTGACAATATGGTTGTCCCACAAAACTTCAATCATATAATTCCGACAGACTTTTCATATGAAAAAGGTCCAATATTTCTACAATTAACGTGTAAAAACAAAGAGCTGAATATCCTATTACAGAATGTGTAAACCAATTGCAGACTAACCCTGTGCTCACAAGGAATCGAGTCACAGTATTTTGCACTCACCCTCACAAGGTATTACTGTGCATAATATACAACCTTGAGTGAAGTTTAATCTTATTTGGCTATCTGACTTTATTCATTAAGCAAACTAAGAAAAATTGATGCTAAGTCAACAAATTTTTAGATATTATTCTAAATAATCACCTGGTTTTGCTGCCAATAATCAGGATCAAAAATACAGTCCTTATAGCTTAAGCATGATATATATGTTTAACCTCTACTTTAAAACGGTATTAAATGCTGAATGCTGTGACTACTGTAAAGATAGTAAAAACAGATACTGCAGGAATATAACAGTGTTTAATGACAAGTTACAAAGAGTTCTAGTGAAAGAAAAGCAAGAGTAAGAAAGGTTAAACAAACAGAAGCAAGAGTGCTTCCAATCTCTTACATTAACTTTCAATAACTAGAAAGTAAAATTTATGCTATATCTGATTTGATTTCCTGATCTGTGCATTAAATATTTACTTCTAACTATAAACTTATGTGAGATCCAAACAAAACCTCATTTGCATTATTAATGACGCAAGAAATGTGATGCTCAGTCTCTTAAGATTTGTAATAAAGAGGAAAATATATTAGAGATTTACTTTGTTTTTCATTTTAAAAGGCAAGTTAAAATGATAAAACTTATTTAATTAACAGAGACTCTATTTATGAATTAGTTGTTCCTGCCAGCAAGAATGTTAAAAAAAAAAAAAAGTCTGAAATGAGGCTGAGACTACAAAGAGTCCATTTTCAGCTTCAGAGTCTCAAGGGAAAAATCAAAGGGTTTCTTTCTTTCAGCAGTTTGGGTGAGATGATATTTTGAGATGTTGACAGCTGCCAAACTGCAAAGCCAGTGAAGAACTACCAAACTGAAATCATTTTTATCTTTTTGAATTTTTCTCAATATTCAGCTCAACTTCCTTTTTCAGCTCACGACTGAATATTTCTCTTCTGTTAAAAAATCTTTCCCTGTTTGCATGTTTGTGTCTATTGCTTTGGGCCAAAAATAAACCATCTCTCATCTACAAAATTGACCTTAAATGATATGGTATCATTGTTACTAGCTATTAGTGTTGTTGCTATTATTACTGTGCTTTTCAAGGGTAATGCTACATCCCTAATCCATGATCAAGGTGCCACTACATAAGGGAGCACGCACAGATAATAAATGAGATACTATCTGATCAAGGGAGCAGTTCTACTATTTAATGCCATAATCTCAACATGCATTGCAAGCAGGAAGACTCGGGGACCCTTGGGAAGCCTGCCTGACTTCCTAGCTCTCTGCCTATGTGCCAAGCATTGTAAGATCAAGACCTAAAATCATGTACTTTCAAGTGCAAAATAATGTATTAACTGCCATCCTTTTCTAATTTCTTGTGTGCTGAATGCGGAACAAAATTTTAATGGTTAATCATATATTTCTATCATATTGATTTTTTCTCCTTTACTTATGAGATAGTACTAAAATAAAACTAATGGTCTTTGTTCTAAGTAACAAAAGAAAAGGTAAAACCTACTTTTAAAATGCATCTTCTACTTTTTATGATAGAAGCCATTTAAAAGACACAAAACATGCTGGTCTTTAGTAAATAATGTTCTTTGTACAGTTCTCGTTATTTTTTATTTCTCACCACACTGTTTACACTTCTAAAACCATTTTTTCCTCTCTAGCTCCTTCATCTTCATGGATCTCAGGGGCAGCCATATGGTGGCTTCTCACCTTCTCCAGACATCTGCCCTGCACTTTCTCTTAAAGCCATCTTCCCCCTCAACCTGTGCATTTCTAACTTCATCACACATATTCATTACCCAAATCCAAGTCCAGCAATCTCTTTCCTCTCATGGCACAGGCTCATTGTCAGCCTCAGATATAACCTTGGCTTCATCTCCCCCTGCTCCTGCTTTCTCGCTAGTCTTCCCTCACGTCTTCTCTCTTGCTGTCACATCTGTCTTCAACACCACCTCTTTAACCTTTCTCCAAGCAACCATTTCCCTTTCTAAACTAGTCCTTTAAGAATCTATCCCAGTAATCCCACAGTCCTGGTCTCCACTTGTTACCTAGGCTTCTTTCTTTACTTGTGTTCTGGTAGTACCAGTCTCCTTTTGGTTTGTTGGGTCTACGTCAAAGCCAGTTCACCCAACAGCAGCCTGGAGGCTTTCAATTCAATGCTGAAATTGTCAAGCAAAGTTTTCCATTTGAGAACTGCAGAATTTGACCTCATCACACCCCTTTTTAGGCTTTCTTGTTGAGAAATCCCAGAGTCATTTTTTGGTGCAGGGAAGGCTGAGGTCTGGTGGTTGGTGACCCAACCATGAAGCACTGTGTTAGCAGAACAACTCA
>NW_010581708.1:4586-61450 GCF_000705375.1 Tinamus guttatus | reverse complement strand
TAACCCTAACCACTGTACAGAGGATATGCTGGATTTCTGTAACAAAGCAACTCTGTGCTCTGCTTCGTAAGACCTGATACAAATATTATTTGGGAATAGAAAGAATGACTACGACTTCTGCTGACACAGCTCTGCTGCTGCTCCTCAATGTGCATCAGCTGAGCTTCAGGGCTGTTCTATAAAAAACAGTTTACGTGTAATTAAAAATCATCCAAGAATCAAGGTTCAAATATTGGCCACTGCCAACATTCATTATCTCTAGAATTCACATTTATGTAAGAATTATCATGAGAGCCTAATTCCCAGCAAAGTGAGTGACGTGAGAGAGGATGATATTCCCAGCTATACTCACAGACCTACACAGCTCCGTGATCCATGAACAAATGTGGTTACATAACAACCTGAAAGGGAGTTATATCAAAAAGAAACTTTTGTTTGTTTGTTTGTTTTTGTTTTTTAAGTTCATAAGCACTGAAGGCAGAACATAACTGCTTTGGGACAGTTCCTGTCAACACTGAAAGAACATCCAAAAATTCCTCTTTCAAAGAGACTACTCGCATCATTAATCTCCTAAACTAGTAAGACACGATATACATGGGTTTCCTTAACTCTGAAAATAACAGAAATACATTTGTCTTCCCTTCTTAACTCACTCATTAAGAATTTCATAATCTGTTTGCAGGAAGAACCTCCCGTTGGCGCAGATGTGATAGGAAGCTGCTCCCCTGGGCACCAAGAGGAGCGTTGCCACCGGGGCCCCATCAATGCTGCCCGCTCATGGCAATGCCCACACAGCCTTCAACACCACCGAGTCCTGCAGCTCTTGCTCTGGTAAACAGCCATTTACATTTGAAAACAAAATCTGTCACTCCCACAAACCAGGTAGTTTTTCTTTACTCTTTGAACCTGAATGACAAAAAAAAATCCGGATCCCTGGATGTCTGACATCAAAGTGTGGTAGAAGGAAACTACTGGGACGGTGTTCTGGCATTAATGCAGAACTAGAAAGGAAGAGCAGATGGGCAATGAGGAAGCTTTTTTTGCTGAAATATGATTAAGTGACACTGAAGATAAGACAAACCATGAAAACTAAAGGGCAGGTAAGGGGATTTTAAGTGCAGTATAAAAGGGGATTTGTGGCACATGTAATTCCCCCTTTAAATGTTGATTAAACATAGATTGTTTTTTTGTCTCTCAGTTATAGTTACAGATATTTCACTTCTGTCTATGCTCTCTGCAAGCATCAGTGAGAGCTGAAGGTGCTCAGCACATTCATATCTACAGTATGTTTATGTTTTATTCTTCCTCACTAAGGACATTTACAACAGAAGATGAAAACAGGAGGCATAAAGAGAAGAACATGCCATAAAGCATCTTTAGCATTCTGTGAAAAAAAGTTCATGTTATTCGGGAAGATTAACATTTCATTGCAACCCAGCTCCAAATCAAGATTTATCGATTCATTTATGACGAAGCAAGCCTAGCTTTAGATCACATCATTTTACTTACATGCCACTTGCCAGAGTAGAAAGTCTGCTGCAAGTATTACAGGATTGGGGAACTTAAATATTTTCTGTTAAATTCTTTGTGCTGATGCAATCAGTCGCATATTTTAATAAATTATTAATTGTGATTCACCCACCATTTTTAACATTAAGAGAAACAGATTTATTCTACCTTTTTGGTACATGCTGGTCTCCATCAAATCTTGCTTTCATTTTGGTTTGACGCTCATTTACCGAACGCAAGTAGAACAGAGCAAAGAGCCCTCCTGTTTCCTGAGGGAACAGCCTGCTCAAGAGGTGGCATTTCAAAATGTTTCGTCTAGGCATTTCTATTACTTCCTCTGCCCCTCCAAGTTGAAGGTTTAATTGAACTCTTCAATTCAACAGAATCCACATGAGAGAGAGGGAAGGAGAGAGATGGGGAGAGAGAAAGGCAGGGAAGACTTTTTGTCTCCTTGTGGTCTAATCCCACTGACCTTCACTGGGCAATTCTGTAAATGTAAGACCTTCTTGGACACCCCTGCTACACAGGAGCCTCCGGGGCAGCACAACGTGAAGGCAACGCTTGTTGGCAGACCTGGATAGACCTCAAGATACATCGCTCATTCCACCTGTACAAAATCTTGAGAGGAAGTGGGAGAAAAACTGCAGAAATGCACAGCCTGGCCTCTGTTTGCATCAGCAGTTGAAAAAAGGGCCCCTCTGAACCAGCCCTGTGAAATCCCTCAGCAAGATGGGGCAAAAGCTTCACAAGTGCCCCCTGCATCCATGCACAGCCCCTGTGCCCGGAGCGCTGCCGGGCCCCCACTCACAGCACTTAACCTTCCACATAGCTCAGAAAACAGACATGATAATTAAAGGCAAAGAATTCCAATCATTAGTGTTTTTTTCTGATATAAACTTTTATTACAGCTCACCTGGTGATGTCATAAATTACCGACCTCTAAGAGGACACAAAAACTAGGATTATACTGAGCGAAACACACGTCATGCTCTGGAAATCAAGTCTGCACTTTTGGTTTTATGAGGAATTCTGAGCCGAGCCTACAGCTGAGGCTGAGCACCTGTGATGTGTGCTAATCTAGTATCGCTTATGGCTATTTAGAAAGTTATCTAATCCACCACAGAATTAAATCTGCCAATTCTGATCATTTCCAAGAAAGCAAAATTTACCCTAAAGAGAACAGCTTCTACTTACTAGATGTTATATTCAGATCTCTGTCGCATAGGGCTGCCACCAAAGAAGTCTTTTATGCTAGCACATGATCAATTGAAGTCTTCGTTTTCATTTTGGTTAGATTTTACATGATAAATGAATATTCCTGTGTCAGTTCTGCAAAAACTGATAGGGTTTCACCTCAAATACCCTCCTTTAAACATCTCATGCAGGCACACGCTCGCTGAATGGTAAATAATTTAGCAGCAACAGCACAAGGACACCTGAGATTTATTTAAAATGCAGGCATATCCGCCTCATTCATATACGGACCCGTGTTTCTGGGCTTGTAAACAGCATCAGTAGTGCAGCAAAGAGCGTAAAGGCTTTGTTATCTATTTATATCTGCCCCTTGCAACGGAGAGCAAATAGAAGAAACGCGGAGCTTCAGCACTGGTGCACAAATCCCACCGCTGTCCCCAGCCACCCAGGGAGGCTCCATCGGGCTGGCAGGGCCCAGCCATTTATCCACTGGGAAAGCAGGAAGGCATTTATCCTTGGGAAAGCCCAAGGCCGGGCTCTGAGACGGGGCCATTCAGCACTGCAGTGGTCTCATCGCACACCAAGTCCAGGGATTGGAGGAATCCACTGCAACAATAGCAAACGCTGCCAATTCTGAGCGTATTCTTCTTATTTTTGCTTTTTAACTACATGTTTTGCCTTTATTTGAGAATCTGGGTCATTTGCAAGCATTTACCCACCCTGTATGAGGTCAATCATTTCATGCTCATTTGACAGGGAATGCAGATTAATACCACTGTGAAGCCCTCTCCATTTCCTGACCCGTATTGCCGTTTTTCACCCTCTATTCATAGCCCAACTATGGTTGAAGGCAAGGTGGGTAGATTTCCAGCCTCATTGTTAGCAATCTGCTATTTCTTTGGGCTTTTCACCCATTTTGCAGTTATTTGCTGATGTTTTCCTCATATTCTTCTTTCTGCCAGTTTCAAGTTTCCATTCCAAACACCAAATACTTTCCTCTTTTTTCACTGCTGTTAACACCATGCAGATCAAACACACACAAAAGTGTTTTTTCAAAAAATAATCCTTAAGCATATCCTGTAGTTTAGTTCAAGTGACAGCTGAATATTTGTTTCATTAATAAGTAATTTGCAATTAATTCATGGAGTCATTGCTAAAAGAACATTGTGATGTTTCCATGGTTTTAAATTGGCAAAACATGAGTTATTTTTTGACAAAATTTCAGTACAAATTGCTCATACGCATCCACTGGCATCCAACTTCTGATGAGGAGTGTCCCCTTGATGTGGGAACACAGCTGCCATTAATGTAATGGCAAATCACTTACATACATTATGCAAATAATTGCTGTACTTTGGATTTTTATTTCAGGTGCATGGGTGCTCACCGTGCTTCCCTCGAATTATTAGTAATGAAGTAACTAAATTTAAATTTTTCCATTAAAGACTCATGAACAACGCTTCCCCACACTGAAAGATAACACACAATCTGCAACACAAATTGTTCGACTTATCTGTTTTCAGTCAAATGTCTGGATGAACGAGCATGTGTTCTCTTGCCATCTGAAACCCAAGACTCCCTGGCTCACGAGGGCTCCAAAGCTTCTAAAATGATTTCAGGAGTCATGGGCTGCTCCAGTGCCGGCCACGATGCTCCCCATGGACACCCAAGGGACTCCATTCTCAAGCCTACAAAGGTCAGTCTCTGCCCATGGTAGGAAATGTGCAATTCACAATTATATTTTATTAAGAATTCAATAGTAGTTCGGCACCTTTCACAAAGTTCTCTGACTCTTACAAACTGGCAAAATTTGTCTGTAAGTAACACAGGAAACGGCCTTTCATCAGCATCACTTCCACTCCCAGTACCTGATGTCCAGCCAACAAAGACCAAGGACGTTTCTAGGCTGAAAAAACAATTACAATTGTTGTCAAATCACCTTCTCAATAACCTTCCCCCAAAATTGTAGGTTAGAGAGTTGTCTGTAATCATTAATTGCCTGAAGGAGAGATACACACTATGAAAGCAACAAACCTCTAATCAACAGAGTGGTAGCAGCGCAGAAGAGAAAAATAATTCCTTAACAAGCAAGTTGCAATAGCTTTTTTTTTCTTCCTCTTCTTTTTAAGAAAGAAAGAAGATATAGTTAATATCTTGCACTTGCAACATTAATCTATTGGAAATAGTAAACATGATGACTTTGTGAATACCTGGCGATATTATTTGTAGAATTATGATATCTACATAGAAGCATTTCGAGGTTTTGGTATTCGGCAATGAGTGGATGATCGTTTGTGTTAACAGGTTGATATAGCTCTGAAGTGACACAAAACTAGTAAAATACATATGTATACCTACACACACATATATGTTTGCTTTTCAATTATAAATTACGAAAAAAATACTAAAATAAATGCCCAAAGTGAAGCAATTCCAATCAGGATAGCTAACTCAGTGTCTGAAAAGGGAAGTCCTAGTACTTTTTACAAAAATCTAAATGGAAAGATGAAGGCAAAATTAATCTTTGAAAAAACAGTGCAATGCTATAACTTATGAGCTAAAAAAAGTAATAAAGTTGGATAAGAGAATCTATAAACTATCTGGCAAGAAAATCTGAAACAATCAGCTATTTTATATCTTCCATCAATATACAGTGCTTTGTTACACAATGATTTCAATGATAAGATGTGGCTTTGCCTTGAATGCAATTTGCAACCTATTAGCTTGATCCAGTTTCCACTGAAGTAAATGAAAAGATTACCATTGACTTCAAGGAGAGCTGGATTACACTGTTCACATTCACAGTGGAGAAAAAGATCTTAACGATTATTTATGCTAGAAAATCCGCTGTAAAAAGAAGAACTGGAGCAAATATGAAGAACTGGAAGAGAAAAAAATGAGTCTAGTGGATATAAAATATGATTCCAATAAAAAATGAGATTACTAATTACTCTGAATAAGCTTATAGAAATGCTATAGATTTAATTAAATTGCACAAATATACTTCCAAATCCAATTATAACAATGGAGCAATGACTATACAGTTGCATTAAGAGTTAAAATAAAATATTATACTAGATAGATGAGTATATTAGAAAGGCATTATTAGATTTTCTTGCATTTATCCACTGTAGAGTGCCACCAACCCTTGAAGCTAGGGACAGACAGAAAATAACAGATAGAGGAGAAAGATTGAGCTCACTTGCTAGATATAGCCAGTAACATCCAAGGTATTTCTGCTAGAAAAGATAAATAGAGTGATACCAGATACCAATACATGACTTGCACAACAAATCAAAATACTGACCTTTATTCAGTCTTACTACTCTACCAGAATTAGCAACTCTTCTAAGCACCAGGCCATAGCAAAAGTAACACTGAAAGGGATTTACTGCAAAAAAGTTGAAACATCCCAGAGAAAACACAACGTACCAATAAAAAGCCAATTATTTCAGCCATCAATATTCTGCAGTGGACCATCTATCAGAGGACAAGATATGCAGATTTGATTAGGAAAAAACACTATCATGCCTATCGTTTGGCAGAAGAGCTACGCTTCCAGATAGCAAAAGCAACACTTGCTTTATTTGATACTTATCCATCATGTCAAGAAATTAACCCTCATTTTAAGATGTGAATGTATTCAGGCAGCTAATGTTCTGGAAGCTCATCTTGGCTATCAGAGAACATTAGAGGAAATAAATACATACACTGTTTCATAATGAAGCCTCTTAAGATTTCAAACTAAAATAAGTCAGCCTTTGCTTTGCTCTCACTAATGCTTCAAATCCATACTGAGCTTTAATTTTAAAAAGTGTAGAATATACATCAAGTTTGTCAGCTTTTAAAATCCATGGGAAATATTCACCAATTACTAGACACTTGTAGGTCTTGCTTCTATCACTTACAATTCTACCTGTTTAGAAAGAGAACAACAAGCAAGCAAACAAATGAACAATAAACCACTGTGCACAACTTGCTTTCTTTTTTCCCCCCCACCTTTTTCTTTCGGTAAGAATTTCTTTCTGATGGATTGGTACACACTTATCTAGGAGGTTTTTTATTAATAAACGCCTGCAGCTTTCCCATATTTTGCAGTTACAGGGAGAAATCTATTAATGAGTGCACTTTATACCATCACATAGACTGTAGCTGCCTCTCTAGGTACATGCTGAAAAGCCACCAGATAATATAATAAAAGAAAAATAAATAAATAAAACAGCCTTTTGTTCTGCTTTTACTAGAGCATCATAAACACAATCGGAAACACACATGCCAGGACCTGCCTCTACTAAGCAAATCTCATAGATGCCTGAATTTTCCAAAATGGACAGGATTTCTAAACAGAGAAAGGTGAAATCTCCTTCCCAATTAAAAGGAACGTGTCTTCCTTCATATGCTGAAATATAGAAGGAGACTATCCCTCCGATGGCTGTATTTTATAACAGTCGTATGAAATGCCTTTTGATGCAAGGGTGTGTGAAGGAAGAAAAAAATCCACATAAAGATTGCCAGCTCATTGAACCAACTTTAATCACTTTGGATATAGACAGCTGTATTCGAGCTAGTCATCTAAAATTACTCTAAAGTCAATGATGAGAAATAGACGCTTTTAGGATGCAATTAACTGACTGGAAGTAAGAGGAATCTCTTACATAAGGAAAGGAACTGTGACCCAGAAGGTGCTGCATTTCTCTATTTACTTTACAGGGAGTTCAAATGTCTTCACTGTAGTCATCCAACGGTAGGTGAGAAGGCTTTCTAGGACATCACTGACTATTAATGAGTATCTTTATTTTTTATCCTTCACTGTTCTTCCCTTTTGTTTCTTCACCAAGTCTCTCCTGAAGTATCAGTTATTTTTTCATATTATAAGCCCATTAATCCAATAAAATTGACATTAATCTGATGGCAATGGAATTTTTTTGATCATCATTGTTCACGTAGGCCAGAAGAACATCAGATTTTGGTAACAACTGATATTTCTCTGACAATTGTCATGAAACTATTTGGAACTGAACAGGCAAAACTTCCTACCCCCTGACAACAGCCTTTCAGTTTCTAGGTAATGTCAAAAATGTATGAGAAACTTCTGATGGTACCATACACCCTAAGGAGCCGGGCTTCTATGGAAAAAGAGAAAAGTGTTCCCCTTCAACAGGGCACGGAGAGCCTGTCGGCTCGTTCTGGAGGTGCTTTCTGAAATCGTACAGATGCAAAGCACTTTGCAAAGTTTAGTCATGCTGCTTTATGTGGAGAGGCACCGGCCAGTGGAGGGTTCAGCCAACTGGTCCTGTCTCACAAGGACAAGTAGCCACAGCCGGTAGCCACGCTTACCCAGCCAGTACCTACAGAGGCAGGATTTGGTGCCGTGACACTAGAGAATATAACGGGCTTTGGAGGAAGGAAAAGAACAAAATGTAGGTCTGTGTTCATTATATAAGAAACACTAAAGTCAACTTCAAATAACCCTTGCCAGACTTGAGTAGTTTGGAGACCCCCACATACATTTCTTTTGCCCGATCTACTACCCAATGGATGGCCCCATGCAATTTTGTTCTGCTTTTGCAAGCTGGGGAACCAGCCCGTTTCCTCTCACCCACCAAAGCGCGACCATTGTACTGAAGATCTTTGAGAAATGTGCAGCACTCTCTGACATAAGGGAGTAAGTTTTGTTTCATGTTTTCCTTATGCTGGGGCATTCATCTTCAAAGCGCCTCACACACAACCAGGGAGCCTTAGAAGCGTATCAGGGGCAATTCAAAGAGCTTTACACAGAGCAGGAGGGGGTTCCTGTTCAAAGTTGCAGCTTTGCATCTGCCAAAGAAGAGCAGATTCAAAAACGAAGAGGTCACTTCACCTACCTGTAGTGGGCTCTCGTATTCAAAAGACTCCAACTAAAAATAAGGGATATTTAGACAGTGTGGTAACCGAAACCCTCTAGGCAATATTCTTTCTCTCTCTCCCTCACACATAGACACACACAGAGCACTGGCTTTCTTGGGGAAAAAGAGAAAAAAAAGCAAAACTGTAGGTGACATAAAGGCCTCTGGAAAACTTAGTCACAGATTAGCACCATCTACAGCAACATCTTGACTTCAGCATAAAAGTTTCCAATAAGCTGAAGCATCAAAGATTTATGTTGTTTAAGCAACTGAGACAAAGAAATGAGATTTAGTAACTTTTTAATATAGAATCATAGAATGATTAAGGTTGGAAGGGACCTCTAGAGATCATCTAGTCCAACCCCCTGCACACGCAGGGTCACCTAGAGCACGTGGCACAGGACTGCGTCCAAGCGGGTTTGGAAGATCTCCAGAGACGGAGACTCCACAACCTCTCTGGGCAGCCTGTTCCAGTGCTCTGGCACCCTCACTGGGAAGAAATTTTTCCTTAAGTTCCTGTGGAACTTTTGGTGCTTCAGTTTGTGGCCATTACCTCTAGTTCTGTCAGTGGCCACCACTGAAAAGAGGCCAGCACCATCCCCCTCACTGCCTCCCTTGAGGTAAAGGGAGTAGACGGAAGTAGTAGACTAGGTAGACGGAATCTTCTCAACTCCTACAGCTGCAAAGGAGTCTCATATTTGCTACTCACTTTAGAGAACATTTGCATTTTAGGAGTTCACTCCTGTTGTCCTGAGCAGGAGGACTCAACCCACGTTTCCCCACCACCACACTGCTAGCCCTACCACCCCCCATTCCTTCAAAGCATAACTGCTGCAGGTATTAAAACAAACTAACAAAACCCTTGTACACACAGTCCCCCATCTGCACTAGTTTTTCAGTATCTAATCTCTTTAAGGACACTTTTTTTTTTTTAATACTATTCTAAAATGGGCAGCATAGTAGATCCTGATGTGTAGACTCCATTCCCGTATTCCACTTATTTACACTGCAGGTGTATCATTAGAATCTGCAAAGCCTTTGGGACAGTCTTTGTCTGAATGGCACTGCACATATACAGTTACATTACTCCCTGTAGCTTTTTTTTTATTAGAAGTAGCTTTTTTTAAAAAAAAAAAAAAACTTAAATATTGCCTCATTGCCACATGCTTCACTGTACTCCAATGCTGACTGTCGTATTTCAGGTTCAACACAGATACTTCATGTTGAGTTTATAAAAGCAGGCAAAGATGGATCATAAGCTTTATGTCTGATTCCTCTGCTTATATAGCATTTTTCTTTCTTTCTTCAAATTTTCATTTCTACGCACTATACATGTAATATTGCTTTAAAATACTTGATCAAATATACCAATCAAATATTTTCAAAAAGCTTAATACACTTGTAATATAATGCATGTAATACATATATTCTGTTGTCATGTACAGTTTAATTTGCTATGAGGCAGCTTTCAGTAAAAAGTAATCACATTGAGACCCTTTTTAAGGGTTTTTAGGTTGCTAGAACACACACGATGCTGTATAATGCACTTTCAGATTGTTTTAAAAATAGATATTTGCAGCACAGCGCATGCATTTTTCCATATTTTATTCTCACTTTGGTTTTTCTTGCAGGGACCTTAGCTGCAGCAATGAGACTGCAAAGCCTTCCGTGGCTCTTCCCAGAAAGAGCAATTGGTTTACGCCCCATGTTTCCCATTACGTGAAACAACATAAAAGTACAAACGAAGAGCCTCATACTATTTTTCTTCCTGCTGTGTGCAATGAAGCCAAAAAGTACCCCTTACTCAGAGAACTGCTATGAATTACCTCTGTATATTTGGGCCACCAACTCTAATACAGCATTAGGACTATTTTCTCCTCCTCACTCACGTTGCGGGTGCCGGGCTGCCTCTCTGCTCCTGCTGCGCTCCTCCAGCAGCTCTGTAACGTTGTCTTTCTCCATGGTGCCTGCTTGGAAACAAAATCCTGGATGTGAATGAAACACGAACCTTTGCCACTAAAATACTTCTATTTTTTGGCATCATTTTACATGTTTCAGAAGTGGCCCGATATATTTGGGAAGTCTAAAGCTGAAACACAGCTAAGAAATAATCACAAGGAAGTGCTGCACGTTCAGTTAAGTAAGATGTAAAGCTATTTGTGTTTCATTAATGAAAGTTGAGGCAACCTTCCCTTATATACAACTACATTAATTAAGCACAGGTTTACTGTGGAAAAGAATTAAGAAGTACGCAGGTAAGAACACACGGCATCATTATAAGTCCAGCAGGATGAAACTACTTCCTTTTGTTAGGCAAAATCACAGAAATACTAAAAAGAGGAAGACAGGAAGGAAGGAGGAATGGAAAGAGGGATGTCACAGTGATTGATTAGAGTCCCCAGGACAATGACTTTAACCCCAGGACACTGTATGCTGCACACACATCTTTAGAAAGCAGCCGAATACCCAAGTCTACCTGACCTACTCAATTCTTATATCCCAGTTCTTAAGCTGATATTTCTGTATTTCATATTTATTTCTAATCAGGGGAAAAAATGTTATTTCCTAATGTTTCCTAAATGTGAGAATTTAGAGCAAAGTTGCTTTTCTAAAAGTTTGTTGAAATTGTTTCTGTACTATCCCAGATCATTCCAGACTATTTACTTCACTCCACTTTTGACCATATTTCCTTCACATGATATGTATCATTCATCACTATATTCCTTAAAAGTTTGATTTCGAGTTCTTCATTTGTCTAATTTGGGTGTAATTCAAAGCTAGGGTAAATCATTACAACTCCGATGAAGTCAACAGAAGCACAGTGACTTGCATCAGCTTTGTGTCAGTAAATACTGACAAGATTGATCTCAAACTTTTTCAGAACAAAAGATTTTTGAAGATGGATTAAACAACATAAATGCTGAGCTGTTTTGCTAGACTGCAAATGGCATAACACATGCTTTGTGTGACATCTCTGAATTATCCCTTCGTGGTAATGTTGACATTACATGGTATTGACTCATGGAAGAAGCTTAAATACCCTTTTAAGTTTTCAAGACTCTTTGACAAAGCACTATTTCATTAACAAAATGTTAATGGAATCTAGGAAGCTGGAATATACATGATGGCCTGCTGGTTTCAAGCAGCTCTATTCACTGACCAAGAGCCGTGGCTACAATAGAGCAATATAATTCATATTTTTAGGCCAAGAGAAAAGTGTGGAGCTTGTGCGGGATGCTCATCAGTGAGCAAGGCCCTCCACTAAAGGGCTACCACACCTTCTGCTGGAGAAGGTCAAAATAGCACTGCCAGGAGGGAACACGTAGCACAAGGTAAGCTAAGGAGACAGAGATGACTTTGGCTTGAAGATAAGGCTACTTCCTTGTGAAAAACTGAAAGACCTAAGTGCATCACTATGTAGAACACATGCTCTGGAGTCCTGCTTGGGAAAAGGGTAATTACGAGTCTACAGCTAAAGTTCTTGGCTCTATGTATTCTGCTAATGGCACACGTGGCTCTCAAAACAGCAAAGGGTTTTATATTTGACTGTCTACCACTAGGAACAGATCTCAATTTTCAGCTTCTTGATCTGACCCAGAGCAGGGACTCGAGGGTGAGATCTGGGCAGCTCAGATCACTGGACTGCTGCCTAGCTGGAGAGCATTTGCCTCTCAGTTTTTTCTAGACAATAAATACAACGAAATGCAACACTGAGCCCCCTCTCGTGGAAGCGAGGACTCCATGGTTGCAGTTTATTTTCAACAGCATCACTCAATCTTCCTTTTTTTTTTTCCAGAAAAGACCTGTCTATCTGGCAAGCTGTGCCTGGGGGCTCGTGGTCAGGCTGCTCCCGCGTCCATCAGCCGTGGGGAAGGAAGGGGCTCTCCAGGTGTCCTGTGTCACTCGCCGCGATGACAGGGCAAGGCGAGGGCCACTGCTCCTGACCACGGCCAGGACTTTTCACCTGCCAACAGCCCCGGACACCCGGCAGAGCCCGTCCCGGTGACACGCGTCCCGCCGGCTGCGGGAGGTAATTCTCATCACAGCCTTCGGGATACGGGAGCCTGAAACCGGGAATCCCGGAGCGCTGCGGAGCAGCGTCCTGCCAGCTGAGACCAATTGTGCTGTTGGGCTCTGGGAAAATAGAAACCATTTTTTAAATTCTCTGTTTTCCAGAGTCCAATGGAGTGACAGGCTTTCTATAAACAGCCACCCGAGAGTCCTTTCATGGATATCACTTATGGCCATATATAACGCACACTGCACATGACTGCTTGCACACAGCGCAGCAAATTTAACATCGGCAGATACCTATAGACAGACTGTAGGTGCCAGAACTTTGCATGAAAAGTGCCAGAACTTCTTAAAGGCAAAGTTCACATGCATTGACTGGAAAGTCAAGCTGATAAAGCCAAGTGTTTCTGCTATTTTCTATATCTGCTACTGTTCTAAGTAATAAGAAAGGCTGATGTTACCATAAGAGAATGTAAGTGGGGCTGGGGCAGCCACAAAATGTTAAAACTATTTCAGTTTTTTGCTGTATGCATTTGACAGCATTTTGGGTACCTCCTGTTCCCACATTTCCTCCTGAACCCTCCATTCCCTTTTTCATATGACTTGTTCAAAGTAACAAGGGTAAGGAAAACGCAAAAGAAATAAGAACGTAAATGCAAAACTTGTTTGCGGCGCCCAAGGGCCAGCCTTTTTTGTTTTGCTTTTTTTTAATATATATATATTTCAAGCTGATAGAGGCCCCGAAAGATATGCCACAACAGTAAACACAAATCTGTGCATGGACAATTCATCTTTCCAAATAACCCTGCTGCATTCACCAGGGTTGAGGAAAGCTGCACCACCTGGAGAGCGCATGGCTGCACAGCAGCGCTGCAATCCCCACTCACGGGGATTTTTCCAAGCAGAAAGAAATTCATCGTTTAATTTACCACCAAAAAACAGGAGAAAAATGCAAAGCACAAGGTCTTGGCAGGCAGCACAGGCAAAGCAGCACTCTGGTCTGTCCTACAAATGTGGCTACACTGCTTTAGCTAAAGGAGTTTTCCTACCATTTTGATATAACCAAATTAAAAGTTTGAAACTCTTCAAGAATAAATAAAGTCCTAAATGGCTGCTTAGTAATAGCGGGCATACCAAAATCAGTGGAGTTTAATCTGCACAAAATAAACATGAGCATATAAGCAACGGATCCAGGTGAGCTTTCAGGGCTTGGAATTCCTATTCAGAGAAAAACGAGCCAAATTAAAAAGAAAGAACATGCAGAATATCCTCAAAGTTTTCATGTGGAATATTACATCTCTCAGTGTGAAATATCTGAGAGGATGCACGAAGCAATCTAAATTCAAGAGAGTTGGAAAAAGAAAGATATTTCCATCTAGACAAGTATTCCACTTAGCGGAGAACACTGCACTTTGTGATCTCTCCGGGGCTCCGAATTTTCCACAGGAAAGAACAGAACTCCATTGAGCTTCCGCAACCACCAAGGCTCAGCGCTGGCTGAAGATCTGCCCCATCACGTTCACATCGCGTTGCCAGGAAAGCGTCTCACACCCTCCAGATAGCAGTGCCCCAAACCCTGCGTGAATAACCACTTTATACCGCAGGACACTCATTATGCGGCGGGTCACTGCTAGCGGGGTTGAAAAAGGGACATTCAGATCTACAATCATAAGCCTCTACAGTCAGCGCTAAAAAAGTTAACTGTGTCTCAAGAACTCTTGTAGACTTAAGAGTAGTGACATGTTCTAGCATTCAAAAAACAGATTGCCGCAGTACGTTAGGGAGGGCTAAGAAAACTGAAATACTTACATTCTTGCAAACCAATCTGTATGTTTTGCAAAAGTTCCTCCTCTTTCATACTCGAGACAAGTGTAGATTGCATTCCTCATACTTTTAGAAATTGGTTTAGTGGAAATCTCAGGTATGTGCTGATAGAAACCCCAATGGAAGCAGTAAGCACAGGAACACGTATCCCAGATGGACTATGCTTTAGACTCCTGCATTTCCCTCGCTGTACAAATTAACAATACTCTAGAAATACAGAGACAACTGGGAGAAGTTCTACAGAACAGAACAAGTATTTCACTTCTAGCTCTCCACTTCAGCACCCTTATGATTACACAACTTTCTAGCATCCTGACAACTTGGTATAGTTAAACCCACACCTCCATTCAGCTGTTACATTTAGTCAAAAGTACTGCAACTGTGAATTAAAAGCACCTTTTAATTTTCTCAACTACATCTGCAATTGCATTGACGTAAAATTCACCAGATGCAATTGGCGCTACACGACAGGCTTCTTTTTCCTTCTTGCATTCAAAGGAAGGAGCTGAGCAACATCGCGTTCTTCAGCCTGCCACGGTGGATGGAGGAGAACGTGGCTGGGTTACATCTGCACCCACCTCATCTGCTGTTCTTCAACCAGGCGGGAGGTACCTGCTTCAGAAGCAAAACACCTCTGCCATAACAGGCAGAGCTCATTTTTGTATGGTAAGAGATTATTTATCATCTCTCTAATAAAACATTTTAGTAAATGGCTTATATATATGTATATTATATATATATATATGGGTAAGTAAGTTTTTAAGTAAGAGATCAAAGAACTGAGAAAAGTTAAACAAAAGCTCATAAACCTAACATGGAGACCTTTCAAACATAAATACTTGTCATGTTTAGCATAATAGGCAACCTTCGATATACTGCTGTGTTTTAAACACCCTACAGGAATTCCTTTCTGCTGCTGTTATTATTCCAGAGAACTTCAGATGAGTTTGAATCCATCCTCATTCATCATGTCAGCCAGTCTACGGATAGTTACACATGCTTGTCTGCTCAGTTTTATCAAATAGCTAGCCCTAGGTTTTATTAATTTTCACTGTTTTGCAGAAATTATAGAGTTCTATGTTTGTATTACATCCTAAATTACATCCATTTTCCATGAACATAAAGTAGTGCTTCAAATGCGTGATAGTCTTCCTTGTACTTCCATAAAATGGGCACTGTGAATTTTCCATTGCTGCTTGTAGCTTGTGATTTCTCCACTGGTCTTGTTTGCTGTTTACTGTTTAAATTCAAGGAAATGCATCTTCTTGTTGACAACTGCATTGCCAAGGGCAAACAACTGGTTTGTACAGTAGGTCTTCTTTGTGGATGTCCAGTAGTCCAGATTGAAGTTTAAAAGTTTTGAACCCATCAGTTTTACATCCGTGGGATCAGTCAGCATCCCTACTCATCACAGATAACATTCCAAACATCTGAACTTCTTTTGTCACAAGAGAGGAGGAGAAGGTGGCCAGCATATGGCTATCATCAGCTCATAGCAGCTCAGGCACATTATGCTCCTTCTTACTTAAAAGAAAAAAAATATAAAGAAGAGCTGATCAAGGTGGGTACCATAGGAAGCGACAATCAAACCAGCACTTTCATGGACTATCCAAGCTGGATCTTTAAGGGTGTGGTGAAGCAGAAAACACCATGTTCCCAGGCACAGGAATTTCACTCCAATGCACTTCCCATGCAATAATACCTAAATGCAGGTAGAGGAAATTACCATGTTCTAACAGAGTGTGGTGGCAGTTCAACACAGGTTTAAAAGTAACTACTGCCACGGACACCACAGTTCTGTGCAGATGAACAGATGCTCCATAGAGACCTTGCTCAAATACACAAGACTTCTGAAAGAAACAGGCTAAAGTTTTAGGGAAAGGATGGAGCCATGAGATGTTTGATATCATCACAGGACATTTGGACACCAAATAGCATGTGAGTTTTCATAGGATGTGTTCAGTGCACTCCAAACCTGATCCAGAAGGACCCCCAAAAGGGCTGCAGCCGTATCCTTCTCAGCCAAAGAAAAGTGGCTTTATTATGGATCTCACGTGGCTCTCCTGAGGGGACATAGAAACTTCCTCACATCATTAAGACAACAGGCATGACTAATTAACTGCTAACCACAACAGCTTTCCAAAATGTCCTCCTTTCCCATAATTTAGTTCACATACAGTTTAGATGGTTATACAAAAAATAATTTATATAGCATGCATACAATACTACTGCATTTAAAGTATAAACACATGAGTCTATATATGTTAAATCACTGTACTTTTACTTTTTGCACTTTGAACACAGTCCCGCATATTGCTGGCAAAGGTGCAATTCTACTACCAGAAAAAAGAGAGAATGAACAAATTGTGTGTGTATATATGTGGGTGTGGGTGCGTATATATATAATCATTGTATAATTTCCTTCAGAATGTTATTTAATAGATTATAAATAGGATTTCTTTCTCCCTCAGTGTGTTTTACACTATAGAAAAAGAGTAAAAAGAGGCCAAGTGTGAACTGGAGCAAATGCTGTCGTATGGAAGAAGGGCTCTAATTGCACCCAGCCGCAGCACAGCCACACCAGCCCCATGGGCACATGTGGCAAACACAGGACCAGCCACAGGAGCCCACGCTTCAAAGAGATGGCAAAATCAGTGCAGAGGAAGCACCCGCTCCGAACAGCAGCTCTGGGGCAGCATTTCCACAGGGGCTGCTGCACCTTTCATTCCAACGGGAGGGATGAAGGCGATCCCGGCACCCGCGTCTTTGCAGAGCGTTCTGGCAAGGGCCAAACACAAAGTGTTGCCCTCCCAGCTTTACCCACAGCCCTCCCTCTCTGACAGGGATCCAAAATGCACCGGTGCCCAGACCGTGCCCTCCTGGATTCCAGAGGCTCCTCTGCTGTCCCTAAGCACACGCTCCTGGGAGGGACTCCTTGGAGGTGGCCTGTGTCCTGCCGAGCTGGGAATCCCGCCTGGCTCAGGGATGCGCTACCCCTTGGCACGTCCTCGTGACTCCTGGAGCTGTTTCTTCCTGCTGCCTTGTTAGCTTCTTCCTGGGGAAAGCTGGAGGTGGTAGGGGATGCCAAACACTTCCCTTTGTAGCGCTTTAATGATCTTTTCTACCCACGTCTGTGGAGATGTTTACAGCACGAACATCCCTTGCTATCGCACCTCCTGTGATTCATTTTCAACTTGTTAACACTGGTGACTATTGCAAGAAACATTCTCCTTGGGCAGCAAAAATAGGGTTTGAAGCATCCGTGTGTTCAGAACAGCAGAAGTGATGGAGATGTGCACAGAGGTGGCATCAGCAGCGACACGAGTCTCAACCGCAAGCGCAGGGAGCTCAGCTTGAATGGGTTTGAGCTCTGGGGACCACCAAGGCCCAGCAATGAAGAAATGGAAAGGTAAAGAACGAATGGAAAAGCAGGTGCTGAGCAATGGGGGAACAAGCACTTCGGATGCCATGGCCTATGGATGGGTATCCCACGCATGGAGTCACTTGCACCCCATTCAGGAGGCAATTGTAATAAAAAACAGTGATGGTGCTCACGGTAGTAAAACATTCAATCCATTTAACGACGCTCTCAGTAAAATAATTTCTTTGAAGTCCCTCAGACCATGACAGCAGTTAATTGAAGACCTGTCTTCACTTTTGTTGTTTTACCTCCTCTTATTCAAGATCAACAACACCATTGCTAGTGCAAATTATTTCTCTGCACAAGCAGTAAAAGAATGTGTGTCAAATACAACCGTTCGAGTGAGCTTGCAAAATGACCTTATTACAATTACAGCCACAATGTGCAGTTTCTTCAGTGTGTCTGGCCCTACCCTGATTTTTTTAATCGCCTCCATTTTACAGATATAAGACACTAAGGCAATTCACTGCATTTACTACCAAGAGAATTTAGATATCTATCCTAGTGTATCTATAGATCAGACAGGTAAGGATTTAATCATTGGCATATTTGTTTGCAGAGAACAATACACCCAAATGGAATTGTGGAACTGTGGCTCTTAATAAAACTGTTCCCAAAACACATGCCACTTCTCATTTCTATAGTCAAAAATCTTTAACTAAATATGCACAAAGCATATTATTTATATTGCAGCTTATATATAACACATAGAAAAACAAATGTGACAACGAGCAAAAGCAAATGTAATTTTTATTTAAAAAAGTCTATAAATCTGAGTGAGTTTCTCCACATTAGAAAACATGAGAAATGAGGAAGAGAGTATACATGGAACTAGAGATCATTAATCTAGAATTGCCCTTGCAAAAAACTTTTTCAAGGTTTTTTGTTTGTTGTGTTTCTGGTTTTTTGATTTGTTTTGGGTTTTGTTTTTAAAGTGAGCAAGAACGAGGATAAAAGGAAACTAATTCCACACTCCAAGGGCCTCCCACAGACCGAGCACGACGGCCTGCTGGCTCTGGTAACCCCTGCAAGGGCACAGGCACCCGGGCGCTCACATCCAGGAGAACCAGGTTCCAGCTAATGATTCCACATGAAGGCAAACACTGAGGATGGCTCCAAAAACGCAGCTGCAACTTAAAAATCAACACGCAATTTCATACTCGACCTCCGTAAAGACCATAAGAAGGCCGTGAAGCAGAAGGGACAGCACCAACCTGGCTGGGCTGCAAGCTGCTGGGAGCTCAGGGACACCAGGAGGGTCCTACGAGGGAATCCAGAGGCCAGGACAGCATCTCCAGAGCCCCGAGGACTCAACAACACACCCCTTCCAAGGGAAAAAGGGAGCAGAAATAGTCAAGAACTGGGATTTCTCGCTTTTCAGATTCTGGAATTTCTGTGAGATATTCCAATATTTTGACAAGTGCTTTTGTGCAGGAGGTAAACGGCATCTTAAGAAGATTCTGCAAAAGTTTTTATAGCCTGAGAATGCTGAAACAACCAGATGTAACAATATAGAAAGTGAAACCTATAGTAAACATGGTAACTATACTATAAATACAAAATGGAAGCCCGAACAAATCAAAACATTTCAACATCATTAAGATGAAACATTTCGACACCATACCAGCAGAGAAAAAGTAATTAATTTGAACACTTTTTTTTTTGCAAAAATAATAATCAACAAATTTCCCATAAAAACATCAGCTTTAATAAAGCTGAATTTGAATTCAGAGCCGTTGAAAATGTTTTCACTACCTCTACTAAAGAGCACTGCTGTCATCCCCACCTCCTCTCCCAAGGTAATGCAGGCAAACAGACCAGGGCTAGGAAATGCTATGAAGGAAATACTAAGAAATAATACTTTTTTTTTCCTATAACGTTGGTCTAAGCCTATTTCTGAGCAGCGATGTTATAAGGAGAGATAAAGCAAAGCTATTGTTACCAAGACTTTCTTACTGTAAAAAAAAAAAAAAAAAAAAAAAAAAAAAAAAACACACTACTGTGCTTTTACTGCTATGCTACGAAATATCATAAATCATTCTGACAATACGATACTTGTCAAAATAAAGGCCTAATATACATTTTGGGATAAAATAGCCTCAATCTTATTTATTTGTTTGCTCACTCATGCCATTTGGCTTTTCTCAATGGGTTTCCCATTTGTGAATTAGTGTGATTCTGCTGTAAATACGTAACCACGTGCATATTCCTAGACTCATACACCAGGACTATCTGCATATAGCACTGCACATTCATTCACCAGAACTAAAAATAAAGCTTGCAAAGGCCACTGCCATTTTCCTGCAGGATTTTCTTCTTTTTCAGTATTTTCCCCCTCCCCCTGCCAAATATTTCATTAATGCTCAACGGTGGCATGGTATAAGGGAGTCCTGCATGGAAAGCTCCTTCAGCTGCTTAGCCCAACAGCATAAATTTGATCTCGTAATTAGTATTCAGCTCAGCATCTTGGATAGAAACCAATGTTACAGCCAAGAGGTGGTTTAAATCACATAAATCATAGATCAATGACAGAACTCTAAGCACTGGATAGATTACAAAAGTAAGCTTTAGTTAAAAATAGATTAACCATTTCCCTGCAGGAATTCCTTCAAAAAAGCCCTGAATATAAAACAAATAAAATTAAATCTGATAATTTTTTCTAATGTATGCATATACTAGATGAATTGTTCTTTCCCTTGACAGTTACACACTGATTAAAGAAATGTGTTAACATGCTATTTCAATGGAAAATACTGTAAATTGTGGAGACTTTAATTTTTTTAATGAGCCCTTAATAGCCAAAAAGAACATATCAGAAATGTTGTGTATAGCTAAGCCTATAGTAAATATCACAGCAACTAACAGACACTGCTTCAGTTGCTGTTTTTACAAAAGGGGTAAAATTTCATCCCAAGCTAAGGAAAATATTGCTGAAAAATGTTTTTTTTGAAGTATTTCATTTTTTCTTTTTATCTTTTTAGTCCTAAAAAGTGTCACAAGCCATCTGCCATCCTGGTTTAAGTGCCCTTCGGGGGTATCCAGCATCCGAAAAGATTGGGCCCAAGATCACTGAATGCACCGGTTCAATAGGACAGGAAATTTGAGGTTGGATCTCTTCCCTTCGAATGAGGAAGGAATGCAAGATTGGGTCAAATTCGCAGCTCGGGTAAATAGCTTTGCACTGACTGGGGAGTATCCAGAGTGTAAGCAGATTATTGCAGCCAAGAATCTGCCCCAAGAGCCTGCACGCTGAAAACTGGGGGGGAAAATAAAATATTTACCTGCTTCTATATATTAAACCATGTTCTACCACTGAGATCAGACATCATCGTAGTGAATACCAGGATGAAATTCTAAAGGAAAAAACTTTTCATCATATCAAGGAAAATCTCTATGTCCATTTTGTTAGTTACTGAATTCAAACTGAAAAACACATTAGCAGCCCCTCAGCCTTTTTTCAGGATAGCGAATTGCTGGATTCCAAGCAGTTAAGGCTGGAATGATGGATTTGAATTCCTCACACTGACTGTAGGGATGCAAAACAAGAGGTGCTTTTTTAAACACACACACACACACACACACACACACGTGTGCACATACAAACACACACTATCCCAGGCCATCAGAACATCACATAGACGAAAAGCAGCCTGAATATAGGGCATATAATCCTGCCACCTTGGACACTCTTCTGGCATTATTTAACTGCAATTTAAAATTGGTCAGAAAATGATCACAGAAGCCGAGAGAAACTCAAAATTTCCTAACTCTGGATTAACAAATTCTGATCAGATTGAGAACTGAACTGGAATGCACCTCGGTTTAAGAGCTGCACAGTGGCTGAATTGGTAAACAACCATTTTAGCCATGATATAATGAAAACAAACTTCCTCCTGAACATCATTCTCTGGTTCTATATTTAACTTCCCATAAATCATAAAAATGGGACTATCATCATATCTAGAATTATAGAAATAAATGAAAGCATTTGAAAGCTGTATTATTTTCAAATATTCTACATCTAAAAAGGAGAATTTTAAAAACTTTTAGTGCGTATGGAAATTACTACCTTCATTTCCACAAACTTGTTTTCTCACAAAACAAAATAAAAATGCAAGCTGGTGGATGAACACTTGAGAAACAACGTTCAGATTTCTGATCTGGAATCCTGCGTGATAGAAGACTGCAATATTTGCAATCAAGAGACAAAGTCAGACAGTAACAACGAGCAGAGGCTCCGGGACATAGGAGAAAGTGTCATTTACTGCCGACCCAATCCTTTAAACAGCAGTCCTATGAGAAGTCCAGTGGAAAATATATGGGATTGCTCACCCAAGTATAGACTATTCATACAAGGAAGTTTCCAAAAGACACCACATTTCTGTTTTCTAAGGTGCTGAAAAATGTATATCAAGTTTAGTATAACTAAAAAAAGAAACTGTTTTAATAAACCAAATTGTCAGCGAGATGTCAGGGTTAATTTTTAAAGGCACATTTCCCTCCAGCAACAATTCTCTTTAATTATTTCAATGTGAACCGCATTATCAGGCATGTTTGTTCCCTGTTCTCAGTTTTTAGTGGCTGACACGAGAACGGTGCAAGATGTTGCGTCCTCTTCCCTCCCGCTCGCGCCCATGGGTGCCAAACTCCTCCGCTCCCTCCTTTTCCCACCCGGCCAAAACTCTCAGCTCGTCCCGATGGCCTCTGGGGCTCCCCATTCCCAGTCCTGACACCAGGACGCGGGGGAATCTGCCCGGGGAAAAGCAGCAGGATTCCGGAGCAGGGTCCTGCACACGCGGAGCGGCCCGCGGAGCCGGCGTCGTGTTGGTTTAAGGGGGATCGAGTGACCGCGGCCGGTTCGCGAGGGTTCGGTTCCACCTCGCAGCGGATCCGCACGGGAATTTGTCCAGCTTTTCCTTTTCTTTGAGGTTTAGCAATTCTGTTAATAGGTAACACAAAGCAGACAAAGTCCAATGAGAACGATGCTAGTACACCCCAGTGCACAGGGCTGACGCGGCACAGGACAGTACGGGCTATTTCTTCAGCAGTTTATGGAGTACTTTTTATTTCCCTCCCAACAAGCAAGAGCCTCTGTTCATAGACTCAAATTAAAATACCAGCTCAAAATATGAGCGACAGTAGAAAGTCTAACCTTGGTTTCAAACACAGGTATGTAGAAGAAAGTCTTTGATCGAAGGAAGGAATGTAATGTCCCCAACACAGCATGTTTGACCAAGTATTTCAGACAGTAAAGCAGGGTTTCTATTCTCTAAAGCAATTTCAAACTTGGGAAAAAATTACAGAAAAACAATATTCTGAGGTTCTTTAATATTCCAGAAGTTCTATGGATCCTTTCTACCCATATTTTGGTGTGAGGGAAGAATAATCCTGCTCTTGAGGGTGAGGGACAGCATGGAGCTGGAAAGGAAAAAGCTTTGGACCAACTCTACGAGATCAGCTGTAATCTAATGGTCTTTTTTATACCACCTACAGTAAAATCCACTATATAGCTAGTCATAAGATTAAAAGCTTTTCCAGTTGCTATCTTGGGAAATTTCTTTCAAGGAAATTACTACAAAGCCTTGTTTTAGTGTGTTCCCCTACTGTGCATCCTACTGTGTTTTTTTAATAAGGAAAGCTATCCATCCATAGAGGTGTATCCTGTTCTCCATGCTTGAGTGTCTAACAGCAGGCACATACAGTAGACACTCTGATGTTTTGCCTCTTTAATTTTCACTCCATAATGCTGGTGCCTGCCTTTCCTGACTGCACCTTCAGAGTAGTTTAATTATGGGTGTGCACAGAATTTTGAGAGGGGATTTCCAGTAAGAAGATTCAGACATTACAAGCATGCTTTATACATAAATATACTAGAAATGTATATACCATAAAGTAACATCCTAATATTCTGCTATCACTGGATGGAAAGTGCCATAAAATTGCCAGCAGAAAAAATACAGATACTTAAGGACTAAACAGAGAAGAATAGATATGAAGGAGACAGTTCATTTGAGACTTTAAAAGACAACTGTATGGTAAATGCAAAAGAATGGAAGACACACAATATACTTTCAAGTAAAAACATACAATCATGCAATTCTATACCCAAAATCATAACAAAATTAAAATCACATAAGGCACTTAATTTATTAAGCCGAGGGTTTTACCACTGATTTTGATGAAAATTTTGCAAACAAGTCAAGCTGCGCCCTAATGGAAGGTTATTGTACCGCTCAAGCATCGGACTTGAAACGTATTTCTAAAACAAGGGAGCAGGTACAGGTTATAAATGAGCGCTGCTCCGCTGCCTTCAGCCCGGCTACGAACATTGATTCCGTGGAGCCCCATCAGTTCTCACCAGCTGAGTATCTGTCCCTGTAATCACAACTAAAAAGATTTTCCTAGTCAATTAGAGGCTCGAAGTCTTTACTCACACGAAATCCCCGCTGAAGTTGGTACTACCGGCGCCTTCGTTTCAGCCCTAACGAACTGCAGTCCACGCACGGCCTGGTGACACGGTCAGTGCTATATATTGGAACAGGCGCCTCTGCAAAGCCAGGGCAATATGCACAGGTCCATATTGTCTCACGTGGTCAAGAATAATACCTGACTATCCTCCACTTCTCTTGCATTTCTTCAGTAGCTGACAAAAAAATTAGCACATTCATTATTCTCGCTAAGGGGGGTACCAGTTACGCAAAGAAAACATATACCTGCCCTGACAGAACAGGAGTACTTTAATTTCCAAATTACATACATAAATAAATCAAACTATATAACCTGATAAATGAAAGATTATGAAAATAGTAATATCCTGCAAAATCTTGAAAGGCATCATAATTCCTCACACAATTATCTTCTGTCATATATTTGCGAGTAGCCCATGTAGTTCAAGAACAGAAAATACAAATGTGCTCCTTTAAAATTCATGAAACCACTCATTCTGTCATAAAAGCAGGCATCTTTCATGGCTACTTATTTCACACAGTCTCATAACTAATACTGACAGATATTTGGAATGCAAAAAAAAAGGAGCACTGGACAAAGAACATTAGCTGCTCAATTCTTACAGTTTAATGTTTAAAACAGAAAATAAAATCACATGTTATACACAGTTAAAGAATTTCTGCTATAATTAAATTAAAATTTGTAGATAAAAACGAGACTGTACAAAGACTGGTGGTACAGTGCTACCAGGATTGGGCTGTGCTGCATCCATGACAACAGGATGGAAGGTTGCTTTTAATACTATTATCTTACATACCCACAGCTGAATGCTAATGCAGCTATACTGAGGAAATCAAGTTTCAGATCTGTATCCACTGAACTTACATCTACTAGGCAGGGAGTTTAAAAGCCAGGCTAGAATACAAAGACTAATATTATAGCTCTGTCAACTCCCCAAAGGTCAGCTATTTCAAAACGTATACACAAATATTAATTGTCAGGTAGTTCTGTACTGAAAAACAGAACCAAGGCAAAAAATCAGTTTGTGACCATAATTTTCTTCCAATTTTATTTTCTAAAACGGAGGTGCAGAAGGAAACAGAGAAGATTAACTCAGATTAGTTTATGTTCTATATACTGACACACAACGATTCTGTTTCATATCAGCATTGCCTTCAATAGGATTTTCCTGGTTTCTCTTAACGAAGA
The DNA here is from genome assembly GCF_000705375.1 of Tinamus guttatus. Next base: position 35,947 of record NW_010581708.1, on the reverse strand, counting down.
GGGCTAGGAAATGTATGGGAAAGCAGCTATGCAGGCTGGCCCTTATTTCCCAGTGGATACCCACCCTTCAGCTGATCCATCCTTATCCTGCCCTGATCCTTCCCCAGGAGCCTGGGCCTTAGCCTGAGAAAAAGCAAGAACTCCCAGGGGCAGCTCAGGTATCTGTCCCATCTAATAAACATTTTCCCTAACCCCCTTATTCATCTTATTTTGGATTTAAAAATGCACAGAGTTTTTTTTATATATATATAAGATCATAAAGAACAAATTATTTCATTTTGAAATGGGCAGCTAGTTTAAGATATCCCAAATGAAAGAATTCTGCAAGGATCTCCGGGAGCCGTGTGGTAAAATCAGTGCATCCCTTGCTCTTTTGGTGCCAACCAAATCAAAACGATTCCGTAATTCCCCAGGCTAAGAAACCCTCTAGAGCCCTGTTCTACTAGAAGTGACACCGTGTGAGTGGCAATGCTGACCCATCTCACATAAGGCACAGGCAGCCTCGCAAATACTTCACACCGCCTTAGTGCCCAGGTGATTTTCAGACATCCACATCATATTTTTCTTCTCCAACTCAAGACACTTCTAGATGAAGAAAAATAGAGTATTTGAGCTACTGATCACTTTCCTACAACAGGCTGCAACCCACTGCTATCCAAATCCAGCTTATTTACAAAACGTTGGCTCGTGTACTGCCATACATTGCATGACTCGTTCTTATGTACGGTGTAAGGTTGTTGCAGGAAATTCTCGCACCACCTCCCGTTTCAGTAAAGTGCATAGAGAAATTAGCAGGGAAAAAAAAAAAGTGCCAATTATTTTGTAAAAAAGGTCAATTATTTTGTAAAATTGATCTTGGAGTTTCCAAATATGAACCAAACCAACCCAGTGCGAACCAGAACCAAACAAAAACTATGAAAGGAGACATTTCTAGTAAAGGCATCTTTAGAAAATAAGACACGAGTAGGAGACCAAACCAGCTCTCCTGGAAATATGAATTCACTAATGAAACCCTGCAGAAGTGCAGTGCTCAGGGGGGTCTGCTGTGCTGTATCCACAACACTGTGAACAATATCCCCCTCTGTTGAAAAATATGGTCTCAGCAGGGCAGCAGAAAAGATGTTTTATTTAAGAAAAAGGAGATAAGGACGATGAGATGACAAAAGCATTGGCTTCTACGTGCAGAATGAGAAAAAACTTGTAGCATTTTAAGAAACTGTAATTGAAAAAGTGTTAAGTTGTTAGTGGAAGTGTATTTAAAAAAGCCCCACACACAGATGTAATAGAAAATTAATCCTCAGAGCACTAAAAGTCCCTGAGGATGTAGAAGGTATCACAAAGTTAGCTACTGTCCCAGATTTTCTTGTTGCTTGCCTCTGCTGGCAACAGTTGTCTTTTCTTTAGAGTATTTTATATCAATTTACTCAGACACCAGGGGCAAAAAGGGATTTCACTTTTTTCATCTCAAAGACACTGATCCCCAGAATTAGTACTTCGAACAGATGCCAAGGTAAAATAGTGACACATTTTCTAAACTAATAACCACAGGGGGCCAGAGAAAATTGTTCAAAGTCTCTCAGGGCTGCCCAGGCAGCTATTACTGCTGAATTTCTGATGATTCTGGTAAGGGCAACATCCTTAAGTGCAAAGTTATCTCCTGCCAGCCAGGTCTTGCTGTGTACGTATTTCTAAACGAACCCCATAAAGAAATGCCATTATTTTTAATGTCCTCTTTCAGATAATATCCATTCGGCTGCAGCACAGAGTGCAAGGGAGTAACTTGTGTAAGTTCATTTTCAGGTTAAAAATCTCTTAAAAGAAATTAGCCCCCATTTAGGCATGCTTAAACACTAAATTAACTTCATGTGCTACAAGAAATAACTTCAAACAAGGCATCTCCATTGCTTAACTTGGCAAGAGAGTTGGTCTCATTCTGCTCCTAGGTATGGGAGCACCAATGGTGAAAAATGCCCACAGAAGCCACCATGGGAGCAGAAACGAAGCCCCTGGCACCAGGGTATCCTACAGGTTCCTACTCCGTACGGGACGCAGCCTGCGGCTTCGGACAGAGCTGCCACCCTTGAACAGAGTGTGAAACTTTGCCCACTTAACAAACGTTGTCACGTACTCTGGTTCATTCCTTTCTCAAGAACTTTCTGCAAATTTATCACACGAACACTTGCAAAAATGAACTCTCCCGAAGTGCCTGGTTCCACGCAGGGAAGAGTGAACATGAGGATCCTAATTTAGGTGCTGCAATTGGAGACCAGTCTCTCCCCGCAAGCCCTGGCAGAGGAAGGGTCTTGCCAAGACGTCCCAGCTCCAGCCTGCTGCGTTTTCCAACCGTGGTTTCCAGCTGTGGTTTTGGAGCAGCCCAAATCCCTCCCATTTGCACCGCGGCTGCTTGTTCACATCCAGCACCGCTCTGCACCGACCTGGCTCAACCGTTCCACATAGTGATGAGCCAGGCTCAGGAAACAACTTCAGCTAAAACATTCATTTATCTTGCTTTTTCTTTGGCAGGACATTTTTCATTTGGCCAAAACAGCTTCTCCTGTCCAGTTCAACACCAGTTATGCAAGTAACTGCACACTGAACAGAAAGCAAGGGGAGGACGAAGAGGAGGAGGAGGAGGATGTATAACAGAAGGGCAAAAGGGGCTGCCTAAGCTGCCTCTGCAGTTGCAGAAACACTTCTGGACTTGCAGCAGGTAGAGTTTGTGCTACAGCCAGAAGCAACCTAAATAGGATGTCTAAAATTAGACAGCATAAATTTACTCCTAACTTGGTGAAGCAGTATAAAATGAAAGTGCCAACCTGACAGCACAAACAAGGCCCCTGTTTATCAGCAAGGACACCTATACCACGGGTAAACAAGCCTCTACACTTTGTCCATCATATCTGACCTGGAACGATCCCTCAAATACAGCAGAGATTTCTAAGGCTTTGGACTGGACAAAGCAGCTAACAAGGTACAAGAGACTGTTATTTTTATCAGCAGACTTGGAGGACTGAGTGTGGGCCACCAATTTATTCCAACATAAACCACCTAATGCCCAAAGCACATAAATTTTTTGCATCCCATGAACCAGCTAGAAGACCCGTCAGACCACTTCACCAGGGTGATAGTGACCAGACCCATTTCTAATTTGATCAGTTTAACAAGGACATCATATTAACAATTCCCCCATTTTCTCCACCTAAGTGGAGATAAACAAACCTGGCACAGGTAGACTCTTGCTGTGGGCCTCCCTCTGACCATGATTTGGTTTGCAGAGCCAGCAGAAGGACCTCCCTGGCTTGCAGGGGAGACAGCCCTGATGCACGAGCAGCAGCAGCTGAAGTTGCACATTAATCCACCCACCGAGAGGCACCTGGAGCGAGAAGCACCTGCCTTTGGGGTTCAGCTGCTGCTTCTGTGCGCATCCTCCCCTCCCGGTGATTCCAGGCAGCTTCTCCATCAGGTGGTGCTGGGAGCAGGACACAAGGGCTGATGTTACTGACACTGTTGTAATCCACCCACCGAGAGGCACCTGGAGTGAGAAGCACCTGCCCTTTGGGTTCAGCTGCTGCTTCCGTGCGTGTCCTCCCGTCCCGGGAATTCCAGGCAGCTTCTCCATCCGGTGGTGCTGGAGCAGGGCACAAGGGCTGACGTTACTGACACTGTTCCTACCAGTGTCGCACTCACAGATCCTGAGCTTCCTTCTTCCTCCTCCCCAGAACAATCCCTGCACCTGGGAAGACTTCCACACAACGTCTCTTTCCAGCTCCAAAGACAGAGAGGAAAATGAACGACAAAAGCATCTGCTACTGCCATTAATCTATCATTTTTGATCATATAACTTTAGTGCTCAAATGAGCGTCCCTGCTTGGAATCTCCCACTCTCAGGATAGGTGCATGGTTAAGCTGGTCCAGGATGCAAAAAGCAGCCTGCAAAACTGAGAGACACCAAGCAGAACTTCACCTTTGATCTGCAGCTATGTTACCCCCATTATCACGGTTTCAGCAAACACTGAGCACAAAACCCTGCCTTCCACCTATGGCGGAAACTGTAAATGCTCCTTTTTTAATTCCACAGTCTTTGTGCAAAACAGGCAAAGACTGAAAATATTAATGCATCTCAAAAGCTTCTGTTCTCACAATCAGCTCCGATTTGGGACTTGATTCATGCCTGGAAAAGGATCCCAGTGATCCTCCAAAGGGTGCAAAGACCTCCCTGCCACAGCTCTGTGGGCACAGGATGGTCCCTACGAGGGTCCGGCTTGAGGAATGGGACCTTGGGACATTCCCAGCTCCCACTCTTGGAGCTGACTGCCGCATGGCAGGCAGGAAAACGCTCTGCAATTCAATGCACTCAGGAAACACGCCCAGGAGATTTCATTTCAGCCAGAGTTTCTTTCACTGATCATTAGACTTGGTGCTTTTTCCAGTCAACTCCGTTCTTTTGGAAAATGAAATACAATACTAAACAAATTCAGCAACTCTTAAAAATAAATCTGCAAAGAAAGTTGTGTTCTGGATGCCAGCCTAAGAAGTTGGAATTAAGATACTTAAACCGATGTAATATTCCCTGTATTTGCAGAGTTTGGGTGGGCAAATATATCACAGTTTGGATATATTTACTGGATGCTTTAAAATACATGCATATGATTAGGATATGATTCCTTAGTGTTTACTTCAGAAACATTCTAAGGTCATTTCATTGCTTCTAAAAAAAATCATATTCTCCCAGTCCAGCTGTTTTCCAGTTTGCATCAGTTAATGCTGTCTTCAGCTGAGGTATTCAGATTTCATTTAAAATAGTCTCACTCGCATTTTAGTCTTCTTTTCCTTAAACAGATATTTCTGTTTTGCCAAGGACTCGCCATAATTATTTATATTTCTATAACTAACAGAAGTTCAACAAGAAGTTAACACAGAAGTTAAGAGAGAAGAGGGTGAGACAGTCCACTGCTCAAGCTGCTGCTGAGCATAATAACATCAATATTGTCACAGCACCATAAAATCACAGAGTCAAATCCTGTAAATGTGGCAACACTCAAGTTACTCATCTATCTCTGTCCACAAAAGCAGCCACTTGTTGCTGCACAGCGCAATGCACCAGTTAATAGAGCTGTTTCCTCCTTTCCTTCTTCTGCAGAGCTGGACAAAAAGGACATGGGTAGGAAGTAAACTGGATTCGGCCACCACCCACTGAGGTCAGCTACATTTTTCCTCATTTTTGACCAATTCTGTGTTTTCCAATAATTTCCTGGCAGGCTTTTCTCGGGCTGTTTGTAGTGCAGAGCGCTGCTTTCCCTCCTTCCCCAGCTCCATGTCAAACATCACATATGGCACCCATGTGACAGCACTCGCAATGTGGGAGCTGGCAGGAAAGTGCCACATTACCAGTAGCAATCACGGCAATAAACGGCACAATGACACACAAAGAAACCATTTCCAGATTTTTTCCCCGGGATGTGGAGAAAGCATATGTATAAAACACCACTTCTAACTGCAACTTGCTGTGGTAATAATATAACATCAGCTTGCAGTAATATGTTTTCTTTAAGCTCCCTGCTCCTCTCGGAAGGTGCCAGCTCTCGTGGAACCTCCACTCCCAGCAGCATCCAGCCCTTCGGAGCGCACGATCCAAAGAGCTGGGGCACATATCTGCTATAGCCAACTTACCAGAGTTGTTTGGGTTTAATATGTGCCCTTTAGGATTCTCTGCGTTACCGGGAGGAAGGGAGCTATAAACATACTTGAAAGAAATGCATTGCTCACATTTTTCAAAAGCTGCCTCCGGCAGTTCGAAGTTATATAAAGTTGCTCCTGTTCCTCTTGTAGTTATGCCAAAGTTATCTAAGGTGACTAGCATAAAATGACAACTCAGTACTTTGAAAACAAGCGTTTCTAAGTGGGGCCCTTTCAAATATATAAAATGGGAATGTAACTGACAGCCCACAAACTAAGATAGGGTTTCCAAATTTCATTGTAACCAAGAAGGCTATTTTAAGAATTTGTTTAAAAACACACAGAATATCTTCACTTGAAAAGACAGTAATTACTTTCAGGTTAGCAGCATCAGAAAGAAGATGGTTTTGTTTCCAGTAACTCCATTGATGGATCTCATTTAGCCTGACACTTGTATAAGAAAATATGATGTATTTTGTTTTATTGAGTATTTATTTGCTGCACTCATGATTTCTAGAAATCCTTCACAGTATATCACATTAGAAAGAGAAGATAAAATAGGAGATATTTCAGGGAAAATCACCTGCTTTTCTTAACATTCTTCTTCCCACACACACACACACACACACACATTCTCCATTTCACATGCAAAGCACTGCAATATGCATTTCAGGAGCTAAACTGCAGAAGAAATCCAAAAGCGAGTATATTTAGAAATCGAAAAGACAAAAATAAAAGTCTTTCCTAACTAAAAGTAATGGTAAAAAGTTTGTGTCTTTCATGAAAGGAAAAAAAAAAAAAAAAGACAGGAACGATTAAAAATGTACCAAGAGCCATGAATGCCATTTTACTGTCATTTCCTTCGATTAACCTTCACCTGACCTCAATCCCTAAGGCAATTTCAGTTTCTTTTTGTTCCTCCGTTTAAATTCTTCCGTACAGCAGGTGAGTACACGGCTGGCACAGAGAGCAGACTGGTTTTGGAGAGGACTTCATAGGAAACGCTAGCTCTGGAGAATCATTTGCAAAATCTTAAAAGGGACGTTGACGGGTCACATTCACTCCAAAAATGGGATTTTACAACCCCCACAGAAATAACGGGATGACTTTTTTTAAGCATTAGTGTCTCGGTGTAGCTACTGGTGCAGCCTTACCTATGGTGTCATGCTGGCTGTCCTGCCACTACTAACCTCCACGTCGCATTCAAGACAACATCCAGCACCATCCAAGTCAGAAAAACGTACGTAACTTCTCAACTAGAATGGGAAAAAAGCACCAGCCAGCATGATTATCAACTCTTTGCAGAACAAATGGATCCTGTGCTCGCTGTTTGCACAGAAATCTTACAATATAATTTTAGTGCCATTTTAAATCTAGTTTTTTCGAAGAGTCTCATTATCTTGGGGGTTGAGTAGAAATCATGAAATGTTTTCATACTTAAATCAAGTTTGTTCATCAAACTTCAAATTGTATAATAAAAAATGACAAAGTAGAAAAGAGGCAGAATGTATCTACAAAGATTATATAAGATCTGTAAAATATGCTTGATTATGAAATATTAAGTAAGTCTGACCTATTTAGTTCATCAAAAATGGAGTAAGGGACAAGCTGATCATCATCTGTGAGAACTGATATGATGCTGAGTTCTCGTAACACATTTTTAATCTTGCAGAAAATGATATATGATTGAAAGGTCAAAGCCTAGAAGCAAGGTTCAGTTTCAGCTGTTAGGAACAACTATGAGCCCCTGGAACACCTTGGTTTGGGATGTAGAGAGACTGCAAAGTCATTGATATTATTACAAAAAGCATAATAACATAAACAGAAACTGTGCATTCACTCTAAGCTTTGCTTACGTTGTTTCAACGTCTTCTGCAAACTGATCATCCAAATAAGTTCAGTTTAGAGCATCTGACATATACAGATAGGGAACATTCTGAAATGATTGGTTTTTAATTTTCATTTTTTGAGTGCTTACGGATGAAAATTTGAAATTAAATACCAGCCTGTTGGGTTTCAAAATGCTACAAAAACCTAGTTTGGCAATTTTAGAACTCTCCTGTTCTGAAGGACACAATTCATTAATCCTGATGCTTTCTTGTTAATAATTCTACTCTCCACAAACTGGCATTTCCCAACATGAAGAAGTTGCAACAAGAAAGTGCTGTTTATCTCAATGCCACTCCTTTTCTGAACTTAGATATTAATAATGTATTCATAAAACACTTAATATCCCCCTCTCCCGCAGATATCAGCTATCTTTGCCATTTAAACAAGCTCTGTGCACCAGACTAGGGTGTCTCTTTGGTGAGAGCCTGTAGTTTTCACCACGTTGTCTGTGCTGAGCTCTAGTGAAATGGGCAGCTCTTTAATGACAGATGTACTCACCTGATAGAGCGCAATACTGAAACGGAGGAACAAAAGGACTGGAAACTGCCTTAGGGAGTGAGGTCAGGTGAAGGTTAATCAAAGGAAATGACAGTTAGATGGTATGCACGGCCCTTGAGATTACATATGTGTATTTTGTTGGGAAATACTTCACCGTGTTTTGCTCTTTCTTTAGGAAGAAGCCAAAATAAAGCGCGTGCAGGAGAATCCAGGTGTGCTCCTAGCCCAGTGAAGCTCTCACTGGTGTGATTCAAACTCAGCAGCGGAGAGCTGAAGAACCCAAGAAGGTGACAACCACTATTACGAACACTTCACTGGGGCACAACACAACTCACACCCCAGCTGGGAGCTGGGGAAACACCATAAAGCTGTTAATGATTAGAGCCTATTACCTCAGCTCTCATTTACCTTGCACCCATATCCATTCCCACTATTTAGTGGTCTTCTCCAAATGGGTGCTTGAGCTAATGAGGAAAAACTACAGCTGGAAAATACTGCAAAAGAAGTCCACAGAAATGCCTTTATGTCTTGTAATGAATTTCATTTTGGCCGTATTACTGACTCGTTTGCATTTCCTTTCCAACGTTGTCGTATATTTGGATTTGTAATAATGCTTGCTAAAACTCTTTTTAAGGTTGCATGCATGGGAAAAGGAATTTTTGAACACAAACTCCTCAAAGATTTGTGTAATTTATTATAGCATTTTTCCTCAATTAATTGGGGAATTAAGCCAATGCCACATGATTTACCAATCACAAATTAGTAACAAACCTCGAATTCTGACTTCTGATTTTGATTAGAAAGCCAAATAGGCAATAGGTATCATGAAAATTTTGACAAGTAATTTTTATTCTTTTCACAGAATAAAAGGCAAAATTCATTGAATGAATTATTAATTATAAGTTATTCATCCAGTTCTAGTTAAAAACTAATCTGTTTCTTTTTTTTTAAGCATCAAAAAGGTCTTTCAAATATAAGTTGCTATAATAAAATATGGCAGCAGATCTTGAAATGTGCCCTTACCCAGTCTGCACATATGTAAAAGGTTACAGTACCAGAGTTATTAATCCCCCATCACTCTGACAATTGATTTTGAACACAGTCTGTTGCAGTCTTTATAATGTAAGATCATAAATGTTCAAAACTAATTTATTGCTCTTTGTTCCACCTGGCAAAAATACTGTCAAATTGAGTTGTGTTGAAGCAAAGATGCAGATTAGTATTTAAGTCTTTTATTTTTATCCACATTCGTAAATTTCTGTATAATACCTGTGTGTAGTCAGAAATATTCACAGGGAAGCAAAGAAAGAGGAAGAGATTATACTGTCTTTAATCAATAGAAAACATTTGTACACACAGCAATAGGGACAGCACAAAAATTAATAGGAAAAAAGCCATTGTTTAGATTTGTCACTACTGATATTTTTGTTTTACACTCTTTGCTAGCTGGCACGTTTCAGGTTTTCAAAGAGATACTTGTCTAAGCACTTGTTCTATCCACATATGTGTAATACATACCAGGCAGGGTTCTCCACAAAGCAATGAAGAACACACAAATTTTACCATCCTAGATACCCTTTTTTACATGGCTAATATTTCAAATGAATATTTGGAGTATAAAATTCCAAAGTGGCACAAATCAGAAAAGGGAAGGAGGGAAGGCAAAAAGGAAGAAAGGGGATTTTTGTGAGGTACTCATGGACACTTCCACCTGCCTGTGTATTTGCATCTACAAACTCAGCACGTGGAGAAAGGAAGTCTAAAACCACCACTGCGTCGCTTGGGATATTTTTTCTATATCTGAAGCACACTCTATTTTTCTGCAAACACAGACATTTTTATCAATAATTATGTTGACTTCTGGGACTCTCACAAAGCTTTAAGAGAATAAAACATGTTTTTGTAAATATTTGCCTACTAATACCTGGGCTATATACTGTATTTTTCCTTGCTTATGTTTTATACATACTGTTCATTTGGTTTGCTCTTCATTTAACACTATTTAGTTTCCACGATTCCCTTTGCTCTGACATAACACATTGTTTGTAAAGATGGTTATTTTTTGAAGGAGCAAAAATAACATATTACAAAGCAGTTTATTTTAAGAATAAACCATTGCCCCATAGACTAAGCCTTTCATAATGAATGGATTGCAAGTTTTATAAAGTCTACTCCTGAAGCAGGAAACTGAAACACATAAAAGAAAGACATGGAAGACAAACAGAAAAGCATTCCAACATAAAAATATGCCTAGCCAGAAGTCTCTGTATCTCATAGTTGCTGAAGTAATTTTTCTCACTAGAAAGATAAACCTGCAAAATTTCAGTTCTTTTCAAAATAAGTGTTATGAGACTTTTTAATTTTACATATTTGATAGCCCAGGAATATGAGTTTCCTCTTTCCGTTATCAAGAGGCAGGATCATTTAATTGTCCTGGCAAGTTTACTCCTTATTATTTTTACTAAGATTATGAAGCAGAATAGCTATCTCACTGTCTGCTAGAACTGTTGCATTCATGACTTGCAGACATGTGCATGATATTGAAATCAATTTCCAGTATAAAACAGTTAACAGAATAACCCCAGATAAAGGCAAGTATAACATTAATTTAATTCTTTTTGTTGGCAACGTTGTAAAGTCCATTGCTCAAGTAAAGAGCACTCTCCTGAACCAGATACAAATTAATTTTACTATTCTTCTTCAACTACAGATTTTAAAAGTCAACTAAAGGCTACAACAGCTTTGAAACATTGCAGTGATTGTTTTAATTACCTACCATGCAGCTGTGAGAGAGGGAGGGTTTGAGAGAGAAGACAGAACAACACCTGGTGTATCAGCAATTGCTTTTCTGACAGAGAAAAAATATTTTGCAAACACTGAGCCCAACAAAAAGTTCTAACAAAATCAGCCTGATCTTTTTTTAAGTACATTAATGTGCTATATTTATTTGAGACTAAATGTTTTTATTCTGGTTTTACTCTCAGATAAAACCACAAAATCTCCGAACTTTAAATATATCAATTCTGACGACTTTTGAATCTTGCCTTTCAACCCAAAGTTGACACACAAGCTACAGTAAGTTCCTACAGGCATCTAAGGGTTTTTTTCCTAGGGTCTCATTCTCCAGCAAAACACTCACTGCACTTTTACATGCAACTACACAAAAAAAAAGCAGATCTTTGCCATTCTGACCCTTAATAGAATTGGGATCTAAAGGCTATTAGGGCCTTGTGATGGCCTTTGACATCCCGGCTTCCAGCACCTCAGCAATCAGTCAGTGTGGAGGTAAGAAAAGCAGACTAAAATGTACAGTTGTCAACTCCACGCTACATCTGTTGGCCACGCTGTTAGGAAGTGTTGACCCCATCATTTCACTGTAAACAGTGCAGAAATCAACAACAACAACAACAGAAATGGAAAAGGAAACTGGATGTCAAAAGTCAGGTCAGCAGATTTTATTTGCACATGTGTCAGCAAAGATAGAAGGAATCACTGAATTAGATTGAATCAAAGCAAACCTGCTAATTAAAGCCGCTAAAATTGTGTTTGGGAAGATGTGTGACTGGTTTCCTGCTTATCTGCAAATAAACCTCCCCATAACATAAACATGTTTGTATCTCCACTTCATTTATAATAAGTCTTTGGGCAGACTGTAATTAGTAGTTTGGGTTTCTAATAGAAGATCTATTGTGTTACAGAGAAATATTTTCCCTGACCACCAGAACACTTATTAGTTCAGCTTCATTCTCAAGGGTTCTCACCTGTTCTTCAGACACTGGTCAAAATCTTGTATCCAATCACTCTGAATCAAATTATTGCATATGAGGCTGAATACCATCATCATTCGTAATGCACTGCTCGTGCTAACCACAAATGCAGGATAGTATTCAACGTCACCTACAAGCCAAATCAGAAATTATTACCAGCTTCAGTCAGATTGATTCTGTAGTTCACTATTCTGCTCAACTTTGAAAGAATGATCAAAATATTTGTGCTAGGGGGTAGAAGAACAGGTTCAAAACAAAAGCTTTGCAGAAAAAATACTATTAAAAATGAACTTTTTGTTTCTGTTTTACTTATTCCCAAGATCACAATGCATAATTTTATACAAACCCAATTACATAGCTCAGTGATTTACTGGCAGAGCTGGCCAGAAGAAATTATGTGGCTTTAGCTAATGTGTATGCCTACTTACAATCAAAATAAATCCATAGAAAATTACAAAATGGTCACAAAGAACAAAAAAAAAAAAAGAAAGAAAACTTAACATTAAGTCAAAAATGTATCAGAAGTGACATAGTATGAAAGCTGAAAAATAGCTCACCTTATGTTCTGTTTTCCCTGGATAACTAATAAACCATGGTGAGGGTATGAATTCAGTCCTTCAGATCATGCAGTAATTATGCAGGCCAGTTTTTAACACGGAGCATAAGCATAGTTTTATTGGCTTGAAAAGTATGATATTTTCTTTTTGTCCTTTTCATTTTTTTTAAGGATTAGTTTGTATTTTTGTATTGTCAACGGATGCATGGATTGAATTCAATGGGATTACTCAGATGTTTACAGTTACTTGTGAATTTGAGCACTTCTGTTAGATTCGAGGCTGCAAAGCATTAGGCCACAGAGCTGCATGTGCAACATATTAATAAATGGCTACACAAATGGACTGTGATCTGATACTGATACCTTGGACAAGAAGATTGTAGCCAATAATGTTGCAAAAATGTCTGCATATTACTTAGCCTGAAAAATGCCTATTTTCTGTTGAACATTTCTAAACAAATAAAGAATGCCCTGGAAGGAGCACAGGCTCTTTTTGATATATGTAGCATAAAGTGAAATTCCTAAACAAGAAACATAGAGTTTCTGATTTTTTTTTAAATGCACAATAAATAATTACAGATTATGCACTGGGTACAACTCTTAATCAGGGATTTTATTACACACAGACCAGAGGTCATTTGCTTACTACCTCAAAGCAATTGCCTTCTAAACATACATCAGATTGCAAATATGTTAAAACCCAAATTTTGCTGCAATTGCACGTGCCAGCACTAAGTCCTACATCAATAAGAAACCCCACTGATGTCAGCATGACTAGTGACAACACAAGACTTCCCTCCCCTCAGTACTGCTATAAAACTAGATCCTTGGTGAGTATATTTGAATTATGTGGATTATATATGATTAAACAGATTTGGATTAAATCATGGAATGGGCTGGCTTATCAAGAATACAGTGAGGGTACCACACTGATGCACAACAATCAAGGTGACTTTAGAGACTTATTACAGCCCACAGTAAACTCCCATCAACTTCAGAGGATGAGAATTTTTACTCTGCAAAGACCAGGCTGCAAGATGTAGGGAGTTAAAATGCTGCTTTCCTGATGAATAGTTTCCATGCTTTAAAATTATGATTCAGGCAGCAAAGAGCAATCTTTCTTGCAGGGGGAGCCAATCTCAGCTAAACTCCTTGAGCTCTGTTCATTCATCAGCATGGAAAATATGGCTGAGTGTGCCCTGTCCTAACATGCAAGAAAATCTGAATAAAAGGGCACAACATTTGCAAAAATATATAGAAAACAACATCTGCCAAAACACCACCTAGTCTAAGCCAGCCCCTCATTGTGTTGTTAGATTCTTGCCTGTTCTTTTTTAAAAAGAAATGCTCTGAATATTGCCGTGAAGCCTTACTTTTTATTAGTCTTCATTTAACAAGAAAAAAAGCTTATCATTTGTTGTATAAATGTATAATAAGGTTAAACATAAATGACAGACAACAAATTTCTTCCTCAGTGGAGCAGCTAAGAGAAGACCTGATGAAATGATGCTACAATAACTTGCAGCTAACTAGAGCAATCCTGTTAACTTCAAAAGCTCCGGACAATTTACAGGCTGCTGCGACGATATAAGGGCTTTTACAACCTGGAAGCGCGCGCGCCTTGTGGATGCTGATGCACATACTCATATTTAATACGGGTAACATTTGGCAGCCACAGCTACAGGGGTCATTCCGAGGGTAGGGAGTAAAAAGACCTAACAGATATTAAAAAGCAAAAAGAGCAATGCTGCCAAAGAAGTCTGGGGGTTTGGCAGAGTAATAAACTAGTCATCAGCACAGCCTTCCTACACCGAGGCTTCCAGCTTCCCGTGCGGAATCCTCTGCCTCTCTCCTTTGGATTAAATAGCCCAGAAGTTCGTGAGCCTGTATATAACTTTCAAGGGAAGGAGGGAAAGAAGGAGAATTTAATGGTAACGGCTATAATTTTTGGAAGTTACCTGCAAGTTATGCATCAGCCAAGACTTTTAGCCCAAGACACCATGTACATTTTTCAGAAAGCTTTGCTGGGGGTGGAAAGTTGTTACATAAGCTTTCAACGCTGCAGATGTTGTGCTGTGTTGTATCACGAATGACCACGTAAACATGCTCCAAATCTCGTTGCCAGCCACTGCTGTCACAGGCCCTGCCTCCTGAGTCAAGCAGCGGTGAAGCTGAAGGTCTGGAAACTTGTTCCCCTTTAACACCCATTCTCTAAACAAGTCCTCCACCCCTTCCTCTCCTCCACCAAAGACATTTTTAGTAAGATCACTATGCAGCTAATTACATTACCATGGCATCCAAGTACCACACAGTCACGGGAGCTATTTATTTTAACACTCCTTGGTTTTGTGGAGAACACCTCTACACTTGGAGAACCGAGGCACAAGGTCCGGTAGTTTGTTCAGCACCGCTGCAGCAGATTCGGTGAGCACAGGACTGCCCGGTGCCACGCAGCTGCCACGCAGCCTGGAGGCCACAGCAGCTGCTCAATGACACTATAAGCCCTCCACCATGTCCCAGAGACGCTCTCAGGAGACAGAGCTGAGGAAACCATGAGCAAACCAAACTAAATCCCTGCTTCCCACCTGTGCTCTGCAGCCTCCAGCTATGTCCTTGCCCCCGCGGTAGCTTCAGGCTGCACTGACAACACCAGGGTCTTTCAGGGACTTCTCTGGCAGAGCGTGATGTCTTCTGCAGGCAAAGGAGGACGTTGGGCAGTCCAGGCAGGACACGGCCTGCAGACAGGAACGGTGCGAGCGCCCAGCGCTGCACGGCCTTGGCACCGGAGCACTCCCTGCTCCGTACCACAGAATAGCATTTTCCCCTGGTTTACTCTTCCAATCTGTTATATTTCATAGAATCACAGAATCGTTAAGGTTGGAAGGGACCTTTAGAGATCATCTCGTCCAATCCCCCTGCACACGCAGGGTCACCTAGAGCACGTGGCACAGGGCTGCATCCAAGCGGGTTTTGAAGATCTCCAGAGGGAGATTTCCACTCACTTTTATCACTTCTTTTCCAAAAAAGAAGAAGGAAAAAACAAAGTGTATGTGTTCCTCTCATTTGAAACTTCCTGCAATAGCTACGTGAAGGCTTCATTCCCCAGTCCAGCCTCGAGCTGCAGTGTGTGGTATCCAAATGGCATTCCTTGACTTGGAGCCTCCTAAACGTGATGGCATTTAAGGACATGGTTTAACAGGCATAGTGTTGAAGGGCTTATGGCTGGATTCGATGTTCTTGAAGGTCTTTTCACAGAATCACAGGATGGTTGAGGTTGGAAGGGACCTCTAGAGCCCACCTAGTCCAATCCCTGCTCCAGCAGGGACACCCAGAGCAGGGGCACAGGGCGGCATCCAGGCGGGTTGAAGATCTCCAGAGAAGGAGCCTCCACAGCCTCTCTGGGCAGCCTGTGCCAGGGCTCTGGCACCCTCACAGCAAAGAAGTTCTTCCTCACATGGAGGTGCAACCGCCTGGGTTTCAATTTGTCCCCATTAGCCCTTGTCCTGTCACTGGCCACCACAGAGAAGAGCCTGGCCCCATCCTCCCTACAATCCCCCCTCAGGTACTTGAACATGTTGATCAAATCTCCTCTCAGCCTTCTCTTCTCCAGACTAAACAGGCCCAGCTTGCTTCGTCCAACCATAATGATTTTATGGTCTGAAATGAGCTATTATTCGGATGTATTTCCCACGTGGTCTAACTCCTGTGACCTTGCCCAAAATCTGACTTGCTGAGATGGTTACCAGAGGGGTCTGATCCTCACTAGCCCTCACAGAGGCCAGCACCCATGCAAGGACTGTTCTACACACCACTCCACCACACAGAACTTGGTTACTTCTCAGTTCTAACACTTCTCACCATGTTCCCTCCTCTGTTTCCATTTGCTCCCTCTAATAGACTCCAGTCGCATCTGTGCTATTCGATGAGTTTAGCCGTTACTTACTGCCTGTGGTGTATAGGCCTGTGGTGTATAGGCCTCTTACCTCTAGTAGGCCAGTTTAAGCCCCGAAGAGCTTGTGTAATTCTTTGGTGTGCACTCTCTCACTGCCCTGATGCTACAATGTTACTTTACATACACCCTTGTCCAGGATTTTCACCAGATAATTATAAAAATGCAGCCACAACAAACGCAGCAGGTTTAACACGCAGTGGAGGACTTCGGGCTGGTGGACAGCACATCCAGCTTAGTCTCCAGCCACACAACCATCTCAATGAGCTTCGTGGTGGAAACCAGCTCATCCAAGTGGTTTGACAAGTTGTTCATTCAGTTAACACAAATTCACAGCACTCCTACCCGCACTTGACTATCAGCCAGCTGAACTAAGGCAACTAGATCCTTACACCAGCACATCTTCACACTAAGCTACATCCTGCCAAAGAAAAAATCTTACTATTAAAGCTGAGGTCTGTTAAAATTGAGAGTGGACTTCAAGTAGTCAGGAGTAAAGGAGATTGGTCAAATGTGCTGCAGTTAGAGAGCTCACTTTTATGATAAAACTTGTTTAAACCTTTACCATAAAGCACAGACATGTTATAACTTTGCTCTATGGTATTTTATGTGCAATACTTTCAGAAGAGAAAGATCAATTAATTAATATAGATAACACAAAAAATAGCACACAATCATAAAAGAGAGAGCTGAGACCACACAGTACAAGGGCTTTGCTATGGCACAGCACTATTTTTGCTAAGCTTCCAGTCCCTCTCCAACAGTAGCTTTAGAGCAATAGCAGTACCCCAGACAGTCATGGACAGCCAGTGGTGGACACTGAGAGTAAAGAAAAACCCTACGACATAAAATCAGCATCTACATTTTAAGCCGCAGGAGGAAGAGCTGCCTGGCTATTCATTAGAGATGGGATTTGCCATACACACTCTCTGATGCTCTGTTATGCAAGGTAGTTCTGTGTGTATTCCTTTCTTCCACAGAGATGGAGTCTAAAAGCATTCATATTTAGTTCTCCCATCCCCCTAAATCTTTTCCACAAAGGACACTGTCACCACCAAAGCTCTGCAACAAGGATCGTTTATATATCTGACAACCTTTAAACCCCCAAAGAAAGGAAAAGGGAAGCAGTAAAGCTCTCTGAAGAGCCCTTTGGTGGAACAAGCAGAATTATGAGCAGCAGGAGAAATATGAGTAATTAAGACAACAGTATATCTATATCTTACAGCTGACAGAGTGAAGCTGCAAGTTAGCTCTGGGCAAGGTGTTAGCGGAGGAAAGAACTGAGCACAGTGTTTCTAATGTTATTGTTGAAAAGCCAGCCCGGGAAAAGGGCTAAAGGGACATTTTCATTAAAAGGAAGGAAGTAGGTTGGCTTAAGAAAGCAGTTAGATACAGTCTCGTAACATTAAAGGAACAGGTCAACAGCTATCGGTAACAAGACAAGCAATCATTTGGGGAGTCAGCTAAGCTGACTCTTACTGTTCTTAAAAGGAACAACCTTAAATTATCTACTGGTGGCTCATACAGCAAATTAAAGCTACAGATTTGCAGTACAGCACAAAACAAAGCACCAGGGAGGATCAAGGCTGTAGGAAAGCAGAGGAGAAAGGACACAACTTTGCTCAGCGAGCAGCCCAAAACTATGGTTGTTTTCCAGCAGCCAATATTTATCCAGGGCCAGCGCAGCACCCAGAATACGGTGTAGATACTAGTAGGGTTTCAAATGCCGTGCTCGTGGGGCAGCCCAGGTGCAAGGACCTGAGTTTAAGGATGCTGGTTGTTCTTTGCGGGGGTCGTTTCAGCTCTGCGGAAGGGGTTAGATCCTCTCCCGCGCAGCAGTTTCCTGCCAAGTGCAGAAACTGCATTTCCCTCCTCCGGGAGGCCCCCGTGCCAGGCATGCTCCAGTGATTCCCCAGCTGCCAGAATGGTCCTTTGTGGCTACGGCAGCATAGTTTATAGCAGCCCTGAGGCTGTGTTTTCCATCTAGTATATATAAGTGAATTAGTGCAAAATTTGAGCTTACACAAATCACGGGGCCAGCGCACAGTTTGTCATGGCAAGGCAGCCTTTTCTCATGACTGGAGCAGCAATAATGAGGTGCGGTAAAGAAACTGGGGGCTGCATCCTTGGCTCCTGCATTAAAGCTGCTTTTTAGAGCTGGGAGCTGCTTTGAGCTGAGAGGAACAGAAAAGACAAACAGCAGCTCCCATATCTACATAGATCGAATGCGCGGCCTGCTTAGTCACCTGGGGCCCACAGCCAAAAGATCGATGTGTGGATATTCCGAAGAGGAGCCTTCCTCCCTGCCTCCCAGGCTCCATCTGCCTGACGGAGGAGGCGGGAATTACACAGAGCGCAATATTTACACTCGAGAAATGGCAGAGGGGTTGCTCCCCATTTACACTGTGGTAAACAAGGGCAGCATTTGTCCCAACGATAAGAGCTGCAGCAAAGGCAGAGCCAGAGGGCACCAAACGCAGGTCACCAGCTGCAGCTGCCACCCCGGAAGAGGAGCTGTCCGGCAGCGACTTGGGAAGTGCCAAATCCCTCCCGAGCTTCTCAGGTGACCAGCCCTGTGTCTCACAACCATTTTGTAGGGCCAAGGTTCTCACCCCAGTCTCACCGCCCACCCCAGCAGCTCATTCTG
Source organism: Tinamus guttatus (assembly GCF_000705375.1). The sequence continues at coordinate 16,964 of NW_010581708.1, read as the reverse complement.
AGCACGTACGTGCATTTGTTTGCACCACGCGCGTACCTGGAAGTCCCAGCTCTTCTCAGGCGTTTGAGTGGCCCTGTCACTAGATGCAGTTCTCCAAAAAGCATTAACCCAAAAAATACACCTGTAATGGTTTACATTCAAGCACAGCATGGAATCCCCAGCATCTCTTCCCTTCTAACTTCCATCATAAATCGTAGCTGCACGAGTGATAAATCGGGCCATTCCTGACTATTTGGTGGAGTTTGAAACTAAGGGCTCTCTTGCTACGGGTGATTCTGAGCCATTTGCTCCAATACAAAGAAGTACGTGGGCCTGTATGAGGAGCCTGCCCTGTCCTTCGCCACACAGCACCTGAGGGAGGCCTGCGCTTTGCATAGTTCAAATCACAAACTCTGATGGCTCCTTGAAATACACACTTCTTTTCAGCCCATAAATCAAACCAGATAGATACAGTCAAATCCTGCTTATAGATCTAAAGCCTTTTTACACTCTCGTGTAGCTCCATTATGTACCTAAGGTGTCACCCTGTTTATGTATTTCTGCCTCCAGCTCCAACCACATCCTAGCTCTGATTGAGAGCACCAGAGTGTGTAGCCCTTAAAAACTCAAAAATCAGCACTACTATTTCCCACTTTCCTGAGCACTAAAATGCATCTAAAATTAGGAAAAATGTCCTCCTGTCATTTTGTTGACTTGCCAATGAGTTTATTTACTCACTCATCCCATCCCACACAGCAATTGTTTCATGGAAATGCAAAAATGTTTAATATTCCAGGAAAATGCTAGCCTGAATACCTGCAGCTCGCCCCGTGTCAAGCAAAGACAACGTCAAGACTGAAATCTCTCACAAGCTTATTTTGCATAAAGGTATCGCCTTTGATAGATATGGTACAATTATTTGGGCTAGAGATTGCTATAAAGTGAGTACTGAACCTCATATTATTATATCATAGACAGCATTCCTTTGATAAAAGATCAAAAAACGGAAAGACAAGAAAAATAAGGAAATAAATCCTAGCTAAAGTCACTTCTTTAGCTGGCATAAATGGACACTGAAGTCCATGGGACTGTGTCCATCAGCAGGAGTTGACGGTCTGCCCCATATGTTTACTAATTGCAAGGATGAAAATTAAAGTAATATCCCTAAAAGCAGAGATGGGCTTTATTACATCTGAGAGAGGTTTGGATTGCCTAAATTCTGGAGAAATTCCAGCCTGCCATCACAAAGGCTTCATGGTTGTTTATTCAGACTTTTCAATAGCTCCTTCCAAAAAAGGGTGATGAGCAACCATCTTCAGGACCATGGATTTTTAACGTAATCTGTTTACAGTTTTAGAACAATTTCCAGGATAGAACATGTTTTAAATGTCCCGAGCCTTTAGCATTCTCACTTTGATCATCTCCCATCACATTATGGTTCAGAACATAACGTGATGGAGCCGGGCAAACAAACCTGCCAGAACTGACATCATAAAACCAAGTGACCTGAAAAAAAGGTGGTTTATTTGAGCACCACAGACTTCTTGAACATTTTCCTTTTTAAAAAATATGTTGTAATTAATGTTTTACTTTCACTGGATTTGTTTTGCTTGCATGAAAGCTCACCAGTAGAGAAAAAGCTCAGAAAAAAAAATCCTATTGCAAACAATAGGAATCCTATTTGACCAAGGGAAGACTGTAGGAGGTCCTTAAATAACAATAGTAAACAGTTCATTTTGGATTTGGATAAAATTCTTTCTTGCTTGCTTTCTTAGGAAGTTAACTCTAAACTGTAATTGTAGATTTTGTAGTGTGCAGAGGGAGAGATTGGTCTTTGACAGAGTTATATTAGTATCCTGATATAAGCAGACAGCTGCAAAAATGAAGTGATATCAGTGATAAAAATATTCCTACTCCATTTAAGCAGGAGGAATTGCAGAGCAGTAAAAGGCAAATCCTGCTTGCCTTCCTGTATGCAGGTAGCCCTTATACATGAACACGGTGGCTGACTGAACTGACACTACTGATCAGACGACATAATTATGTACTATGCGATTACTTTAAATATTTTTAAATGACTCACATTAAATTTTATGTACACAGCTTACATTCCTTTTGAAAATTTGATCTATACAACAGCATTTATTGCCCTTTTAATTCTAGCCACGTTAGAACTGGCAAATAACTTGGTAATTTTTTTTCTTTTATATTTATATATATATATATATATATGTTGTAATGATAGCCCACTTTCCCTCTATCTGATGTAGAAATACATAATTTCTAGCATTAAAAGTGATTAAATTTGGTGCATTTCCAACTTGTATTTTAACAATGCATTACCTCCTGAATTGCTGCATAAATATTAATAGACAGAGCGATATGGAACTTTTGCCCGTGATGCCCTTGGAGAACCATAATCACTGAAGATGGTGGCTCTGTCCCCAAGCTCCACAGGGCCACCCTAGGTCAGACTCTTTCCACCCAGTATCACAGCTGAGCAGTACCTCAAAGCCCAGTTTTGCTTAGTAGGAGAAGAAAATCCTATTGACATTAATGTGCCTGGTGCTCATCTCAAATACAATGGAAAATTTTCCACTGATGCCAAAAAGAGCTTCACTGATTTTTATCTAAATCAGCCACAGACGTAAATTTTTGCCACTGTGCATTTTTAAATTTCATCCGCAGATGTTTGCTAGTCTAATCACCTCAGGAATGATTATGTAACATTTATCTACCTAAATTTCATCCCTGTGACATAATTTCATTAAAAGTCACATCGCACTGACTACCATTCAAAAGAGACCAAGTGGAGACAGCCCCACTGAAATCACGTTCAGCCTTCTAGAAACCTGGTAAATTATTTAGACCCCTACATATGGGCTTAGGGGGCTAAAACTCGGGATATCCTTCTGGAAAACCGTTCTGGATCGCCCTTGGCAGCATTCAAATCCAGGGTAAAACATGTCTGTGTCTCCCGAGAAGAGGGCACTACTGTTGTTTGTCACTGCTATGCAAGAACCTCACCTGAAACCTCTAAATGGTGGCAGTACAAAGGGCAAGGAGAAAAGTTTTCTGCCTGACATCTACAGCACAGCTCTATTTTGGACACTGGTGGACTACACTAAGGGTTAAGTTAATTTAACTTTCAACAAGTTAGAAAAGCTATGAAAGTTTAATCACAAATGAACTCCAGTGGGCAGCTGGTAGCTCACAGAGAAATGTTCTCATTTTTATTCTTTATAGGCAGTGCTCAAATCATCATAAACCACACTTAAGCAGAGAGAAATTTCCAGAGGGAGGGAGCTGTTCTATATGATAGAATAAGAGAAAAAGCCAACTTACTCTTTTAAAATTTAAATCCAGCAAAATTACCAGAAATGCTACTGGAAACACAACATGGAGAATTCATTATTTTGTTTCAAAGTTAGTTTATCATAAATCTGCCCTCTGACACGTAATAACTAGTAACGTTTCGAAGGTTATTTGATAGTAAGTTCAACAGTGTAGGTGACTGAACATGTGAGCTGCATGATAATGAGTCCCAAGGGAAATCAGGCTTTAGGATGCAGGGTGAAACATCCCTAGGCTTGTATTCAAACGGAAAAAAATATATTCAAAAGTTTATTGTTTATCTCATAAGAACATCAAATAATACACAGTCCTTCGACTCAAATGTATAAAGCACACTAGAGAACTATTTGCTGGGCGAAAAACGCCTGATTTGATCCAAATTCAAAATACCTCATCGCATGCACATTGAAATGCATAGAATGCTTTTGATATAAAAAGTGGAGGAGAGTGTTTTGGTTTGTTCTTTTATGGAACTATGAACTACGAGGCAGAGCAAGTCCACCTGGTCTTGCATGAAAACACGGGAAGAGGAGCTGGAGAACGTTAAAATAGTTGTTTTCAAATCTTCTTCGAACAATAGAGTTACCTTTAAGCATGACAAATATAAATTGTACTGCCCATCCTAAACTAAATTTTAAAGTATGTCAGTTGTAGTTGATTAATTCCTAGAATACAAACTAATTTAAAGCCAATAATGGCAGCAAGAGATTTTGCTTTTCAGTGAGGAGATGTGGTGCATATACCACATACCACCCTTCAGGAGGGTAACAGACCCCACCTCGCCCTTAGTTAAGCTCTTAAATAACGAGTGCGATGCTGCCCCTCCTGAAGTCCGTGGTAGTTTTGTCGTTAATGGTAATAGAGACAGAATTGGGCCCATTAGCTGTGCTGGCGAAACGTGTAAGACAGAACTTTTCTTCATCTAAACTCTCTGGCTCACAACTGCCAAGGGCAGCAGCATTCCAAGGCCTTAGCTACCCGCTGCTGGCAGGCTGCCACCCCGCTCACCGCGCGCCACAGAGAGCGCCGCACGCGGCGCGGGGACACAGCAAGCGCGCGGGGACACGGACACGGTGAGCACGCGGGGACACGGACACGGGGACGCGGACACGGCGAGCGCGTGAGGACACCGCGAGCGCACAGGGACACGGCTCGCTCACCTGCCAGCTCCTCCGGGCACCGCGCGGCGTACTTCCTCGCTTGGAAAAGTTTATGGAGAACTCGTTGTGCTTAGTGATTGCCGTTGTGTTTGGATATACCATGTAGAAGGCTATTATAGAAGTCTATTACCGATTTTCCATTTTAAAAGAAACATCTGAGGTATTAAAAGTAATCAAATATGACTCGTGCTATTTAGGTGTATAACCTTACCTGTCAAGCAAACCAGTTGCTTTCTTTTAACATCGGTACATACTCCTCTCTGTTCCAAGAAGCTGTTATTTCATAATACATTTTGGACACCGAAAGCAAAATTCGACTTTACTGTCAAGGTATCTTTCAGTAACCAAAATCCATTTTCTGTAAATCGTTTCAAACTGTCCTCCTCTTTATTCATTATTCAAATTGTTACATACCCTCTATTTAACCGGTGAAAACTTAAGCACTATGTATCTTATTTTACCAATTCTTAGAATTATGATGCCATTTTTCAGAAGTGTAACTGACAAAGGTTTGCTGACACACCACAAATGATAATTAAAACTCTACATTCCATATTGACAAAAATCAAGGGCTGCAACACTCTTATCTTGACAAGCTCTAAATGTCCAATGAGCGTTTCCTGACTCACTCCCTGTGCTAGTGTAGGTGCAGCATGAGCTGTAAGGAGCATTTTCCACACCTTAGCTTTGGAAGGACAACAGCATTTAAACATGCACCAAAGGTAAGCGCAGACAAACAAGTAATAATGTCCTCCAAAATGCTTTTCTTCTATTTGTAATATAGAATTAATACATGGAAGATAACTGAAACCAAAAGCTAAAGCGATTTCGAAGTCACAAAAAAAATCAGAACTGACTGCAACTTTTTAGACTCATTCTTTGAAATATTATTACCAACTATTCAACTTCTTCAAATGTTTAGGCATATAAGAGGTCTGAGGAAATGTGAGCTATGCTAAAATACAGCAAACATTAAAACACGGTCACAAGGATACTAATAGAGATAGCAAATGAGAATAATATGAAATAAGTTGGCCAGATTTGTACTGAACTTTTATTACTATCATGGAAAAGAGTTAAAAAGTGAATGTTCCCGCATTGAGTGAGTTCTGCTGGGTGCTGTAATGGCCACACGAACCGGTCCGCTCGTTCTCCTCCAAGCAGGACGCTCCTGCGTGCCGGTTATCAGAGGTGCTCGCAGATACTCGCGGAGCGCCCGTCTGCGGGTCCTTCCTCTGTGTGGTCTTTCAGAACTGTCGTTATCAGCTTTCTGTTTATTATTGTGCTCAGTTTAAAGGGAATTTGCCAAGTGATCCCTGGACTCCAATCTTTAGGCCTGTTGTCAGGACAAATTAATTTCTGTGGAAACCCACTGTGCCTCAGATACCATCTAGGAAATGTAGGATTAATGGAGTCCCTGTACAACAAGCTTTGTAGTGGAGCTGCCGGGGGAGGGGAGGCGCCGCGCGAGCAAGGCCAAAGCGCAGAAATAAAGGCCCTGCTTCGCCCCAGATTGGGGGGGAATTCGTGTTTTTTATTAGCCAAACTAACACCAGCAGTACTGAAAATAGCGTGCAGCGGCTGAACACGAACAGGCCCCCTTGTGAACCCCAAAACCACGTGCAAACAGGAACGCTGTATTGCTAAAGATGAGGGCACTGAGCCCCAACTATCAGCATTTTATATTATGCAAACTCAAGCCAATCTCTCAGGCAGGTAAAAACAGCCTCTTCAGGGAAGGTCTTCTGTGCATCTCAGGAGAAATGAATGAAACTCAATACATGATCTTTTGGAAAAGGGATATTAAAGCAAAATTTGTTACAAGGCCAGGTCATAACTATGTTAGCTGACATTTGAGAGTCTTTTTCTTCAAAACTGTATATATTTCATGCTTTAAAAATGTTGAACTGTCACTGTTCTTAAACAAATTATACTTAAAAAAGGATTTTCCTCTCTAGAAACAAAAAAAGTTATCTATTTTTAATGATGCCAAAGCAGAGCTGTTTATAGGTAGAGCAATATTCTCCTTCGTGTTTTTCCTTTGTCCACAATGCAGCAGGAAAAGAGAGGAAAGCACTGAGATGTTGCTATCGATCTCTTCTCATTTTCAAAAGGATGACTACCTGACTACCCATGGTCTACCCATACAGGTCTAATATCTAGCAAATTGGGAATCCTTACCCTTGTTCTTTTCTCTTAAAAAATAAATCAGGTGAAAATATATGGGATGAAGCTAGTAGACACACAGGGCCACGGTCCACCTTGTTCGACATGCGGTGACTCCCCTCGCAATCAGCGAGTTGTAAATCAGCACTGGAGTTAGCCTAAAGTGGCACTAAGACACCTAATGGATTACAGAAAAAAAAAAGAAAAAAAGGAAAGAAAAGAAAGATACTGTTAAGGTGAAAGGCTATATGCAAAATTTTGCTTTCTAGCGTAGTGTTGTTCTATTGCAGCAGCAGCAGTTTTAATTTTGCCATTTTGTCACACAGAACAACCTATTTCCAGAGCACTTCTAGTATCCGCAAAGAGTGACAGCTGCAGATGACAGAGCTGCACCACAAACCCCCTCTAAAATATCCCTCCGATTTGCAAATACCTCAGCAAACGCTGCTTTTCCTTCACAGGGCAAAAAATACAAGCAGTGTGAGAAATTTTGGTTTTTCGCATGCTGACACATTTTCTTTGGAAGAGAATTTATGGAGGAGATTCATTTGGGGAGACTATTTCATTAAGCTCACACTCACCTGCATATGAGACTGCTTTCTTTATATTCAATATTCCAAATGAGTGTATACTTCCATAACTAAAACATTTAGATTAACCTTGAGAGACTTTTTATATGCCAGTTTTTACTATTACAGAAATTCAATTAACTCCATAATTATGAACACAATTACCATTGAGTGTTACATGTGATTCGGTGGTAGCAGCTACATGGTACACACATACACATTGTTTTCCATTTAAAATCTTATAGTGGTGATAATAAAACAAATATTCCCAAAGCTCATTCACGGTCTTCAGGTTGCCCGCACTGTTTTATGTGTACAAACTGCTTCTAAATAGACGGTTTATACATTAAAATTAAGCATTTTTTGCACTAAGCGTGTTATGGGCAACCAGCGGGCCAGATTCCCAGCTGATGGAAAGCTGCCCAAAACTGTGACAATTTGTCTTAAGTATTGATCTGACCCAGTTAACTCATCGCACGGCAAACCTGAATCCACTGCAAAGGTAGCAAATGAAGCACTGGTGCTTTATGTATTTAAAAAAAAAAAAAAAAAGGTGTGGGGAAGGAAAGAAGCTCTAGAAAGTCTTTTAAAACTTTACATAAGAGTCGCTGCCAAAAAGAAAAAAAGAGCTTCCCCACGCGGGTTATTCCGCAGCGAGCGGGACGGCCCCGCGCGGCAGCGCTGCCCGGCAGCCCGCGAGGGCCGGCCCCGCTCCCGCTGCAGCGCCAACGCGCACGGGAACGGTCAGCGAGGGGCCCAAGGACAGACTTTGTGAGTGAGGGTGCTGAAAGCAAAGCTAAAGATGTGCTCTGGGAAATGCAGTTATGATACGGCCTCATTCGGAGAAACACCGACTCGAAGGGGAGCAGCGCTCTCTCCGTGGACCTGCGTGTTGCTAAAGCAAGTGCAGAAACCCAGCAGGTAGCCGGGGTCAGGACGGCCTCGCTGCCGCCCCGGCCTCGCGGGGCTGCGGCACCTCCTGTCCCACGGACACTGGGGACTCCTGCCTGGCCATCGCTTGGTGCGTGGGTTGTATCGGGTACCTTCTGCACGATGCAGTTCAGCTTGCATCACTACCAAACTACATTATAAAGAAGGCAAACTGTATTTTTATCTGGTCTTATTTCAGGCATTGTGCAAAATTCTGCTATCACTCATGCAATCTTTTGCCCAGATCAAGAAAACCGTGAGTTTGTGTAACCCATTCTAGCTTCTTGATTATCACTGCTGCTATACTGATCCACACCAGCTGAATGCTTGGCCCCACATACTATTTTGAATCTGATAAGAACCATTTCTGTTTACACAATAGTATCTACAGTGATCTCCAGCTTCACCACTTTGGTTCTTTGTGTAAAGAGCCTTTTCCACCCACAGGCAAACGCACAGGTGGGCAGGAGTCCTTCAACACAGCAACTAGAGCTTTATCAAGAGACACCTACAACAGCAAAAGAAATCAACAGTGTTTTACCATAATTACTGCTCCAACAATTCTAAATCGGGATTACTCTTGTGAGTTTTCTAAATAAAACATGCTATGCCACCTACAAATCTGAATTCAAACCGTGTTCATGTAAAACATTCAAAATATAAAGCCCAATTACAGCTCAGTCCTTGGTGGATGCTAGTCAGTACTGCAGAACTATTGCTCACGTTATATACGTTTCTTTTTCTTAGCATAATAGAAGAGGCCTCTGAACATTTCCAGATTTGCCAACGGTTAGGTCTTACCAGCAAAGTAAAACATTTAAAAATGTAAGGAAAACTAAAAATGTATATGTATATAAAGAGAACCATACAATAGGCTTCCTATAGAAATGCCTATCTCGCAACAATAACAGCACAAATATTTTGTAACACGGGAAACGCTCGGTCTGTGCGCACACACACTACCAGCACAATAACCACGAAAAGGTAAGAGGAGTATTCCAGACCTTGGGATTTGGAAACTGTATCTCCTGAACCTTGCTGGAATGTAGTCTTAGCCAAGGAGAGACACCAGCAGGGAAGACGGACAGGTAGACAGACAGACAGACGTGGAAAACATTACTGGGACTAGGAGAAAAGGTGCCTGATGGAAAGAAGCCGAACTGCGAACTGCAGCCAGCTACATTTTGCCGTTGAGGTTAAGCACGAGTGGAAAAGCTCTCAGTTACAGCAAGGCTTCCTTGCCTGGCCATATAGAGTTTGTGTAAACACGGGGCACATAAAGCAGCCCCTGGGTGAGCTGCAGCCCGTCCGGCCCCAGCAGCGGAGGCCTCTCGACGCGCCGACTTCCCACCTGGAAGCACCCGGGATGCCCCTCAACGCGCTCGGACGCAGCCCGGAGCCGTCGCCCGCAGTCCTGATGCCCAGGAGCCTCCCGCAGCTTTTCACAAAACACTCAAAATATTTCTACAAACGGAGCTGCCCTGTGATTTGGTTTCCAAAACAGTATTTCGCTCTCATTTTTTGTGGAAGAAATGTAGTCCTTATTCCTCCTTAATATTAATAATGTGGGGAGCTATATTAACAGCTAAGTTTTAGTTTTGGAAACATTCTGACATTTATACAGAACAGATTATAACCCCCAGACTACTACCACTGATTATTATTATTGCTATTAGTAGTGTCAGAATTAGCATCATTGCAGGAGCAATTAAAAGACATGTTACTAAAGTAGTCTAAAGCTACTCCTTTCTTCAGCATCAGGATATATCCTGAAATTTTGTAAATAAGAACCTTATTTTTTGAAATTAAAATTTAGCTCTTGCCCCTTCTCCTAAACAGAGATACTTTGGGTACTAAATTGTACATAAGAATTATTCCAAACATTTGAAGCAGAGGCCAGAATGTTTACCATTTAAGGCTGAGCGCCTTCCAGATCTGCTCACAAAATATGAAATAAATAAATAAAAGGCCAATAACAATCCAAATCCTCGAAATTCTCCGGGAAGCCAAGGAGAGAGATGTGTCATGGAAGTCAAAACGAAAGCAGGGACTAATTCTGCTAAGGTGATTATTTGAGAAGCAGATGCACAGGGCTTATGATTTGAAAGAAAGGGCTGTTTTAGCTGTAATTCTGGAAAATGCATTTTTGTTTACCGAGACAGCACAGCAGTTTAACTACATATGTTTGTGCATCGGAGCTCTTTTCCATATTGTTCACTAAATAGAAATTCAAAAGAGTCTTAGGCATAGATTAAATGCTTTCAAAATCAATTCGAGACTGGCATATAAGTTAACCAGTCTGACCTTGTAATTACATAGCAAACACTTCTGTAGGAAACAAACTGTAGGAATATTTTATGTTTCAATAATTATTTGAGATAGTACCACATATAAAAATGAGAAACCATGGCAATATTTAAGGAAGTTTATCTACAGATAATTGCATGAGGTATTAAAATAGCACTCACTCAGGGTTTAAGGATATTGTAATATTAAAATGCATTAACAAAAGATGATATCCAGTACACAACTCACGCAAACTGTAACAATCACTTGGAGTTTCACTTAGCATTGCTAAGTAGATAATCATATAATCTATTTCCTATCTGATTACTTTGAATTTTTAACACTGGAAGCTGAATATCAAGACATACAATGGTGAAGAAAGCAGTGCTAAGATAAACAGCTATTCTGATGGCTCAAGAGCACCTTCCACGCTAAGTCAGGAATGATGCAAAATAGGGATCATATAGATGTGATTAGGTATTCCCGGGCACGGGGTGTGTATTTTATGCCCAACTACTAACGTGCCTTGCAAGAGATTTTTTTTTCTTTCTTTCTTACTAGTGTCAATAGCAGCGCAACCCCTGAGCTTGTAAATAAGTGTTTGCATTAGTTTGATCGTGTAAGTGGCTATCCGGTAATTAAATCCGGTTTGTATTTTGAACGTGCACGTGAGCGATATTCCACATAGAGCTAAACTGTACTGTATTGGTATCCATCGTCTCTCAGTTCTGGGAAATCCATAAATCCATCCGGCAAAGGTAAAAACACACAAAATTCCTTCGAAATCTTTTAAAATGGTTTGCTCAAACTCTTGACACAGCATTTTGCTCTAAACAAATTTCTAGACAACCTTGTGATTTTCCATCTCCGAAAACACACCATTTCCCCTCCACGAAACTAGAACAGAGGGTCGGAGAGAAAGGAAATTATTAAGCATTCTAGTGGGTTTTTTTTTCCAACAAAAACTAAGATAGAGGTCAATGAATAAGTATGTGCAGGCTGGAACTTAAATCCTCTGGGGTGACTGTAGGCTAATTAATAATTAATGCCAGAGACATGGTGTTTGAAATGCAGATGTGATAACTGGAGGCCTGGCAAAGCTGTTCAGAGGAAGCAGATTTGGATGCTATAGGGAATAGGCACTCCCTTGCCGGCTGGCTCTGAAAGCAGACCTGGGTGCAAAGCAGGGCCTATGGTTTAGATTATATTCCCCTCAGCTGTTAATTACCTGAACCTACTTTGAAGTTTTTCTCTTTTTATCCTCTGCATGAAAAGAGATTGGTTCAGCCAAGGGACTTGAAAAAATGATCAAATACACGGAGTAGAGGAGGGGAATAGAACTTCAGATATAAAAAAGATAAGGAAGAAAAACACTCAGCGAAACATACAGGAACATATTAGGAAGTGCATGAGTGTGGCTCAGTGTTTTAAGCAAGTTATGCCGCTCTAAGTTATTTCAGCCATTAAGTAAACCCCTGCGCATTTTATGAATAGATTTGTTAAAAGGGATCTCTCACTGTATGTATATAGTTTACATTAATTATTTGACAAAAGTACCATAGGTGATTTTCTATGTTATTTTTAATTCAATAAAGTCATTTAAACCTTCTTATGTTTGGGGCTATTTAATGAGGTGTGCAACATTAACGGAATCACCAATGAGCTGTTACGACAAGAATTAAGATTTTGCGAAAATCGCTCATTCTGGCGGAGCGGGGAGGCACGCGCGCACGGAGCCTCCCAGCGCCCTGGGGTCTCTGCTGGGGATGGATACGGGATTTCCATGGGGAAGGGGAGCTCGCTGGGAGTGCTGGGTCCGGTTTAACCGCTACAGGAGCACGGGGGGTACCTGGGGCCGGGATGGTGGGGAGGAAAGGGGGGAGGAAGGGAAGGGCTCCCGGCCAGGCCCGAGCGCCACTCCCGCGCCCTCCCCG
>NW_010581705.1:0-10933 GCF_000705375.1 Tinamus guttatus | reverse complement strand
CCTTACCCACAAGCTCTCAACTTGCTCATCATCCACCCCCAGGTTGAGCTCCATGCATTCCAGTTGCTCTCTCACATAAAGAGCAACTCCACCACCTCGCCTTCCCAGCCTGTCCTTCCTAAAGAGCGCATAGCCTTCCATGGCAGCGCTCCAGTCGTGCGAGCTATCCCACCACATCTCTGTGATTCCAAGGAGATCATGACGCTGGGATCACACACAGATCTCCAGTTCGTTCTGCTTATTCCCTATGCTTCGCGCATTGGTGTACTGGCATTTCAAGGAAGTAATCGAGCCTGCAGGTTTCCCAGGAAGGGTGAAAGAGGACCCTCTGTGATCATTTCCTATCCTCACTTCCCCTCTAGCATACTCCCACTGGAAACCATCTGACCTTGGCTGTGTGGTAGTTTGCTGTGTGTGTGTGACACTCCCCTTCCCCCTTCTTGCCTAGTTTAAAGCCCTCCTAACCAGGTTGGCCAGCCTTTTGGCAGAGACGTGTGCCCCTCTTGCTGAGATGGTTCCCATCATTCCCCACTAGCTGGTGGTCATCAAACAGAGTCCCATAGTCATAGAAGCCAAAACCCTGTCGCCAAGCCCAGCAGTGCAGCCAGTTGTTAATCTGCCATATCCGCCTTCTCCTCCTTGAATCCATTCCCCTCGTTGATAGGATAGAGGACAACACTACCTGGGCTCCCATACCTTTGACCAACTGTTCATGTCCCTTGAACAGTTATGTCCAGACTGAGGGGTAGCAGCAGCAGAAGGTGCTAGTGTCAAAGGAAACCAGGGACAACGTGGAGGTGCAACGACTCAACGTAGGCTCTGTTATGGGCAGTCCAGTGCTCACTTTCATGGCTTGTGACCTTCTGTACTTTCTAGATCGCCTTCTACGCGCAGCTATGCAAGGGCATTCAGGCAGGAGACATGTGTGAGAAGCTGGTGAGCTACTCCACCGTGTACAAGGTCTGCTTTGGGATGGCCTCTTTCTTCTTTCTCTTCTTCTTGTTCACCATCAAAGTGAACAACAGCAAGAGCTGCAGAGCGTACATTCACAACAGGTAAGTGTGTGTTTCCTTGCCAGGTTCCCAGGCCTCTTTCTAGACTGGTTTTACTTATTTTCCAGTCAGGTGTAGCACTGGGGGGTGGGGGAAAGGAGTTGGTTTTGCTGCTTCTGTCAGATATAACTTAATCAAGCACAAATGAACTTAAATGGCAATCAGCCAACACTTACTTAAGAGTTGGGATTTAAGTAGAGATTTCTTATGGCACTTGAATTGTTAATTGCTGTTATAACCAGATTTTTTTTTTCCTTGTCCAGATTCTGGTTTATTAAGCTTATACTTCTGGCAGCAATGTGTTCAGGAGCCTTCTTCATTCCTGACCAGGATGCTTTTCTCAATGGTATGACCTTACTCTGTTAGGGTGTGCTACTCTGTTAGGGTGTACCGCTTACAGATCCTGAAGGCCAGAACAGCATAAGCATTGCTGTATTTCTGTAAGTAAAGACATTTTTTTTGTGATCAAGAGGCCAAATGGGTGAATAAATACTGTGCTGGGCTGTCACTCAGTTTTTTTAAGGAGCAGAGAGCTGTGCTGATGCAGATGGCCTTGGATGCTGAGCACAGAGGCACAGTGCACTTGGGGCTTAGCTATCTTCCAAGCAGATAACACAAATTTAATAATGTGAAATCAGACTTCTTGTGGAGTATTGTAAACCTGCTGTTGATTATCCCATGCCTGAAGCATTTCCAATTTTTGAAGGCAGGCTGGCCCCCGTCAGCCCCACCAGCACGGGCCAGGCGCTCTGAAGGTGTTCTCCTGTCTGGACCAATGTTAAATACCATAATCGGGAAAAGTCCTGATGATACCAAGATGAGTTGGTTGCCAGGTCTTTGTAAGACCTGTCCACTTTGGAGTCTGCGGGTGGGTGGATGAAAGGCTTCATAATCCAGCAGGGATGTCGCTTCTGCAGGGAAGATGCTGACTGAGGCAATTCCAGCCATGCACCAGCAGCAGAGGGAAGGGACAGTGTGGTCAGGATCATCTTTGCAGCTTCCATGAGCAAGGAGAGTCTTGCTGTCTTAGGGACCTTCAGGCTGAAGTTTTCTGTCATAAATAGGAAACATCAGGATTTGTTTTGGAGGATGCTAGTTTCCATAATCCCCTCTGCTGAAAGGAGAGGAGAAAAACCTGCTTCCTGCTTTCCTAGAGCCTGTTAAATTTTTGCCTTAGTTGTTTTGACTCCTCTGTGAGTAGCAATACAAATGGAGCCTGACTTGAAGCCTTTCTTTATGCATGGGTTTTCCTGATGGCCGATAGCTCTGCTGCTCCTTGGTGCTCCCTCAGCCAGGGCAAACCACTTTTTGGGTTGTCAGCTGCCTGCTTCTACAAAGACCTGCTGGACCTGTATGATTTTGACACCCATCCCCTCTTTTAAAACTGTTCAGAGTATTTAAAAAGAGGAAGAGGAGGGAGTAACATGAGGTGAAGGGCTGCTTCTCCCTATTCCTTTTCTTCACTGAGTTCTGAGTTACCCCTATGCTCTTGTCTTTAATGTCTATTCACTGGTTGCATTAGAAAATTGTAATGTTAATGCAGTCTCGCAGGTAACCAAGATTCACTTTCATGCTCCCAAGCAACCTTTGATGCAAAAGATGTTTGAGAACTAAGGTGCCTAGGGAAGGGGGGAACAGAGCTTCTGGGGCTGCTCAGAGAGCTGCTGCTCTTGTATCTCCACACTAGGTAGACTGTAGCTGAGAAACCGTTTTCCTTCCCCTAATTTGTTTTTGTCTTTTTTCTGCAAAGCCATGTTCTGTATGTGCTGCTGGACTGTTCTCCAGGAAAGCCCCCCAGTGTAAGATTCACAGCAGATTGCAGGATTTTATTTTCCTTTTTTTGTGTGTGTGTGTGTGGGGGGGGGGAGATGTGTGTTGTTTTTTGTTTTGTTTTGTTTTGTTTTTTTCCCTCCTGTCAAGAAACTTCCAGTGTCTTTTTTCCTCCTATCAAAAACCATTCTGGGATCATTCTCCTCTCTCTCTCTTCTTATTTTTTCTATAAATAAGAATCCCCCCCCCGCCATCATTCCCCCACTCAGCAGTTCAGCAGTTTGTTAATCATGGAGGGAGGGATATTATATGCACGTCCTAGGCTTGCATGAGCTCCAATATTAAATCCGCACTGGTCATGTTAACCTCATCTACGATGGCTTTGTAAAACATTCTGAAATACCTTGCCTGTGGGCTTGTGAGATCCTTACAGATAGGCTGGCTATTTAATTACTCACTCCGGTGGTGGTCTGCTGGCTCCTCTGGTGCCTCTCCCAAACACATGTGCACACCCTGTTTCCTGCCTCTTTTAAAAGCAGCATGCTCAGCAAATACAATAGATTTTGCAAAACAAGAAAAATGTCATTTTTTGCCTCCTTTCAGTCAAACAATGAACTTATGGTGCAGTTGAAAAACAAATCTACATCGTTTGCTAAGCATAACATGCTGGCAATTCTGTTACTTCCCTTCACTTCCACAAGCTTTTTACGAAAGGAAAATACAACGTTAGGATATGGCCAGACTTTGCTAATGCACTTCGATCAGTCATCTTCACTGAAATTTGCTGAATACTGAGAGTCACTTACGGGTTGCATACTACACAGTAATGCAAACTGTATATGCAGCCAAGCTTTTCAAAGGTATCTATATTTACTCAGAGACTTCTGAAATTGTGCACAAGGTCTGTGTTGTCTAAAGCACCAAACGGCTCTTCAAATGCATGTAGGTAAGTGAATAGTTAAGTAGTCAAACACCCTGTCTCTCTCTAACTACTCAATGAATACCACGCATTCTTGGTTCTCTGGGAGCAGCTTGGAACAGAGCATGAGCCCCACTTTTATTTTTCCATGGTGCTGGAATCAGGAGGGAAAGAATTTGCCATTTTTAGTGCTGGGTTCCAGTACCTTGCAATTTTAGGGTTTAGGCTTCTGTGAATTTTTTTTTTTTTTTTTTTCCCCACATCACAAATAAAGGGTCCAGTGTTTTATGTCTGAATATAGCAACTTTGTCTCCACAAAAATTCTTTAGATTAGGAAATCTCTGTATGTGTCCTGAAAAGTTTATTTTGAAGGTGTAGCAGGTTGCAAGCTGAATTCATCAGGCTGCTATTCTTGGGTTAGCTGAGCTGGCCTTTCAGCTGAAATATCTCATCTGCTGCATCTGTGGGGCTCAAATACTCAAACAATGTAATGGCTTCATAGCGTGGATAATAATTCCCTTTTTTCTTGCAGGGGAAGGCAACTGGGGTTTGACCTATTTTCTGCTTGTCTGCCTTGCAGCTTGGCGCTACGTAGGAGCAACGGGAGGTTTCCTTTTCATTGCCATTCAGCTCATCCTGCTTGTTGAATTTGCACACAAGTGGAATAAAAACCGGTATGTGTTGGGCAAGTAGCTATTTGCATAATATTCTGGGGAACTCCTAAATGAGACATCCCTTGGAATAAAGCATTCAAAATAGTGTGGATGCAGTTTCTGAGAAGACACTTTAATACCAATATTTAGAGGTGTGCATCTCTGCTTCACCTACTTTCCGCCTTTCCCGGTGGAGATGTTTCTTCCTTATTTGTTTCTACTCTCTGCTGTTTCATTCTTGCCCTAAATTGTTCTGCTTTCCAGTGAGTAGTTGTATGCAAAACCAGTCATTTTAGAAGTTCAATTCTACATGAAAACACACCTGCTAAGGCACAGAACTGTGTAAGAAAACAAAACTGGATTGCAAAACATAGCAGTGAGACTGTGCTTAGTGATATAAAGTGGTAAATTCTGTTTTTTGATTGAGCCTAATATACATCAAATAACTTTTTTTTTCTTAAAACCTGAAAGTTGCCTTTTTTTCCCCCCTACTTTCATCTGACTATGCAAGATTCTGTTATCAATCCTCTTACATTGTGTTTTGGCATTGATTTAAATTCTGGTGTGAGTACACTCAATATCACCTTCTTATCTCTTAGCCTCTCATCATGCATCAAAATACTTAAATTGTTCCTCCATGTATATGCATGAATTTATGCTTCTCTCTCTTGCCCTTTCTCCTGTTTCCTCTAGCCTGTTCCTCTACAACCTTTGCTACCCTCTTTCATTCCAGTTAGCACACTGACTAATAAGAAAGATTTTAGCAGATTCGTGGACTTTTTAAGATATGTTTCCATGGAAGAGGAGATGAGAGCTCCTCGCACCACAGCTATTTTTACTGGTAATTGCTCCAGATGCTTTTCTGTGGGTGAGAGATTTCTAGCAGCAGCATTTAACTTCGGCACCGTTTACATTAGTCTTATTAGACAGCGATACATGCACTCTCTTTGTGCTTGATAATTAGTGCACTCCTCACTGGAATCATCTGGGTTTTTTTGGGGAGGTTTTCTTGATCTGTAAAGGGAGGGGAGGAAAAGATAAGGTGCTTGTCCTCGTCTCCGCAGGACAGCTGGCACAAATCACAAGCAGCTCTGGAACAGTTTGCTGGCTCTGGTCATGCTGGTCCTGTACACGATCGCTGTGGCAGCCCTGGTCGTCATGGCCATCTTCTACATGCGCCCCGAGGGTTGCACATACAAGATCCTCCTCGGGGTTAACGGTGGCCTGTGCCTCTTTGTGTCGCTGGTGGCCATATCGCCCTGTGTCCAGGACCGTGAGTGTGCCACCCTCTTTACCTCTCGAGTTTGCTGACACCTTTACTGTTCGCATACTTTGAGACATGTGCCATATTTGGGGCAAAAAGTCTAATGCTCAGATCTGACGTTTAGATTTGGTGTCGTTCTTGCCCTTATCTCCTTATCTATGCTATGGAGTAGTATCACTTGTCATCAGTCCAGCTGCTAAAACTAGAGATGTGAGATGTTTTGAGCATGCCATCAGACAGCCTGTAAATAAGGCTCACTTGCTGAGGGCTGGTAATGTGTTGGGGAACTTGCATATTCCTTAGACTGTGGTAACTGTTGAGGTAATAGCTCTCAAACCCATTCAGTTCTTACATTTGCTTTCGACTGCTTGTGATTTACTGTCTGTAAAGTTTGGGCATGCAGATGAGTTGACATAAGTCAGAAATTTTGATCTTTCATCTGTATATCATGGTTTTCCAGAATATTTTGTGTGCTGTTAGTATCTATCAATCGTTGGGCCAGGAAATAGGAGTAATTTCAGTGGCTCCAAAACAGATTTTACAGGCAAATAAAGCTATCATGGCAGCCTGTCAGTAGTTTCTGGAAAGATGACGTTTTTGGCTAGAGCAGAGAGGTGATCCTTTACTTACATGGAAGTCTTAATGCCTTTCTAAAACAGCTAGCAGAACTAAAGGACAAACTCTTCTCTTTAGCCACCAGACAAAATGCATCTAAACTGCCTCAAAATTTAGGAGCTGCTTGAAATAGAACATAAAAGATATTTTCCCCTTTCAAAAGGTTTTAGTGTAACGTTTTTAAAAGATTTGAATTTCCCTTTCAGTTTGTTAAAATGTCTACAAAAATTGTCTCTTGCCCCCTTTCTACTAAAGGCCAACCTCATTCTGGTTTGCTGCAGTCAGGAATCATCAGCTGCTGCATCATATACCTCACTTTCTCAGCATTATCCAGCAAGCCTCCAGAAACCAGTAAGTTCTCTGGTGCTTTATTTAAATCCTTTGAGATATGCCAAGTATTAAAAGGGAAAAGGTCTTTAGCAAAACTTAATTCTCATGAATTTAGAAGTGCTGTTTTTGAGCTGCTTTAGCCTATGAATAAGAAATTGCTAATGCTAAAAATAAATCTATGCAGCATGAGAAACCATGCAGTTGGCCTCCTCCACACATCTTAAATGCTTTGGTCTAGGGGAGCTTAACTCATATCAAGAAGGTTGGATCTGGGGCGCCAGAGCCATTCTGGCCTCCTTCCTAATGACTGCTTACCTGGAGTCCTGCAGCTCGTCACTTGTGCAGCAAGTGCATGTCCTTACCTAACAGGACATGACTAAGTATGTAACAGGTCTGATCACGCGATGGGGAAGAGTTGGAACAAATAGTTCTCGATTGCCTCTAGAAGGGGTGGGTGGGCAGCTCCATCCAAAAGATTGGCCACCACTGGTGAGTAGGTCTCTTCCACCCTGGTGGCTTTGTTCTGTGCTTGCCGTGCTGGCTGCCAGAGGTGACACTGAAATCATTTCTTTTATCTTCTAATTGATATGCTAGGTAGTGTTAGCTCTGACTTCTTTATGAAACAGAGACTTGAGTACTGCTTGTCTTTCATTTTGAGAGTGAAAAATCACAATAAATTGCAGTGTATGATGCGCACGGACTCGGTATAATGAACCAGAGACATTTTATTAAGCATCAGATACAACTTATATACTGTACTAAGCCAGATATAATTCCTTATTTGCAAAAGCATGTGAAGCACAGTTACTAAATAAGCCAATAGTCTAAAGAATTATGTCAAAATTATCTAATAAGCTTCTTGATCACGCACCAGCCATGCGGTTGCAGTTTTCTTCTTTTTCTTGCTTTGTTCCTTATTTGTTGATAAGACATTCTGTACTGCCATCCTTGAGGTTAATTAACAAGACACCTGCACTGCCATCTGCTAACAAGGCATCCTGTACTGCTGTTCTTGAGGCGGGCCTCCACAATAAATATTTTGGAGTTACCTTGCAATTTAAGATGTCACTGTTCGTAACCAGAACTCCTGTACTCCATGTGTGTTCTTACTACTTGCACTGCAGGCCAGAATAGAGAACTCTGCAGAGTTTTAAATTCCTAATGCTGCAGAAACATAACCAGACTTTAACAGCTTCCTTTTCCCAGCTAACCATTAGATTCACCTGTTTGGATGGAGAACATTCTTTTTGCTTATGGAAGGGTTCCCCGGTTCAGATCAGTATTGCTAACATCTCTTCTTTATTAGCTTTTAGTGTTAAATAATGATCTTATAAGCAGTGTCTTTCAGTGAATATAAAACTTAATGAATTAAACTGAATAAAAATTAATAAAAATTAATATAAAACTTGATGAATTAAATTAAGTGTTGGTTTTAGGGCAATTTTGCACTTGCGACAGTCAAAGCCTTCAGCAGGTCATTGCTCTGGCTGTGCTGATATGTGCTGTAAGTAAGTGGAAGGTTATTGTATTTGCAAGAGTTGACATCAAGTGCACTCTGTCAGACCCCCTGCTTCAGAGGTGCTCTGCTTTGCCTTAGATGCAGGCAGAGTTCTCCTGGTTTTCATCGTCTCTTGAAGATGTTTCTGTTTTTGTAATACTGGCCTGTGCACATGCTGATACTCTAGAGAGTGTATGGGGAGCTGGCACTCACTGAGGTCTTCCCATGTCCTGGGGTTCAGATGTACCATACACCTCTTGGCTTATTCTTCAAGCAGGCATCTTCCAGGCGTCTTCAGCCATCTTGCAAGGTGGGCAGGGTGCACAAGGAATGCAGTTTAAATATATTTATTTGTAATATCTGAAAAACACAGTTGTAAAATGATTTTAAAAGGCATAGGCAAACAAAAAAAATCTGTATAATGTGTGCTTATCCCTCTGTGCCTTTGCTTTTTGCTGGGAGATACAGCTGGGAGGTGATCCATGCAATATCCTGCCTTGCTGCCAGGGTGTGCCTGATAGACAAGTGGGAGACAAGGGTGCCTTATCTTCATTTACACCTACATCCATCCTGTCCCTGTCTTGTGCTGATAAAGTCTTTCATGCAGCCCTGCAGGCAACAAGGGCAGGGGGCCTGGCTCCAGGTTTATCTTTAACCTGGTATAGACTTTGCTGCATTTTTGCCCTCTGGCCTTACACAAAGTTGTGCTGCTGCAGTGGAGTTACAGGGAGGCTGCTGGAAGGGAGGAGGAGGTGGGGGCACCGTTTATTTAAACAGCACAAGTTCAGAAAGCTCTTGGTTGATATAAAATGCAGCAGTAATCACCTCCTTTGAGGGTGAGGCTGGAGGCTGCTACTGTTAGTCCATAATCTAAATAATCACCCGCACACTCAACCTGGTGGGTTGAAAAGCAAGCTTTTATTAGCCGACTGGCGGCGGATCTCTTCTTAGAGTTTGCCTGAGATCTGCGCCGTCTTGGGAGAAGTTAATAGAATGCTTAAGGTTGGAAGGGACCTCTAGAGGTCATCTAGTCCAACCCCCCTGCACACGCAGAGTCACCTAGAGCACATGGCACAGGACTGCATCCACTTTCCAGCAGCTCCACATCCCTCTTGTCCTGTGGCGCCCAGAACTGGACACAGTACTCCAGATGTGGCCTCACCAGGGCTGAGTAGAGGGGCAGGATCACCTCCCTCGACCTGCTAGAGATGCTCTTCTTAATGCAGCCCAGGATTCCATTGGCCTTCTTGGCCACGAGGGCACACTGCTGCCTCATGGTCAACTTATCATCCACCATGACACGCAGGTCTTTCTCTGCAGAGCTGCTCTCCAGAAGGTCGGTCCCCAGCCTGTACTGGTGTCTGGGGTTATTCCTCCCCAGGTGCAGGACCTTGCACTTGGCCTTGTTGAATTGCATGAGGTTTTTCACCGCCCAGTTGTCCAGTCTGTCCAGGTCCCTCTGGATGGCAGCGCAGCCCTCTGGGGTATCGGCTACTCCTCCCAGTTTGGTATCATCAGCAAACCTGCTGAGGGAGCACTCTGTACCTTCAAAAAGGCCGTTATACCACGACTGGAACAGATTCTTTTCCTGTGTTCCATGGTAATATCTTTCTTTTAGATATCTGCGCACCATGGCTAATGTTTCCCTAATGACTCCTGACTGGTTTGCATAAAAGCAGCACATTTCTCCAAGAGCTATACATAGGCCTACTTGCTTCATAAAGAGAAGGTCTAGTCCCCTTCTATTTTGGAGGACTACTTCAGCTAAAGAGTCCACTTGATTTTCCAGTCTTCCCACTGTCTCTTCCATATCTTGGGCTACTCATGAGCTTAAGTCCTGCAATCCCTGTTTTTGAGTGATTAACGCCGAAGCCCCGACCGTGGTGGAGCCAGCTATTCCTGCCCCAACCAGTAATGGAATTAATATAGGGGCAGCTCTTCTCTCTCTCCCATGATGATGTTCAATGTAGCTCAGGTGGGCTCTTCCGTTATCCCCGCCATACAAATACACTTGGAGTAGAACATACACTAATACACAGAAATCAGGCCCTGTGCCCGAGGATTCAAGTTGCTGGGTGTTTACACAGTCAGTCAGCCCACCTGCTCATACAGGCCCACCACACCCCTGTCAGGGCCTCATAATACCTGGTTCTCGTAACATTAACTCTTAATGTTCGGTTACATTTTTTTTTGGTACAAAGAGGGTGTCTTTCGCCCTACAGCAATCAAAAATAGTCCTGCTCCCTGCACATCCCCAAGGGTCAATCTGGGGTGATGCCAGGTGCACTTGTCTAAGTGATCCTGAGAGGACATGCTCCTTCAGTATCTATGCCTATATAGAAAGGGGGTCTCAGATCTAGGCATAACCAGCAATCTGTAGTCATGTTTAGGTTAGAGGTGTTCAGGAATTTGTACGTGGCATTAAGCAGTGCAAAATTGAGCACTGCTTTAGGGGGATGCCGTAGAGTAGTTCCGTTTGGAGCAGCAGGTGAACTTATGGAATTTTGTTGTTCAAGGGGAATTGTTCAAGGGGAGAACCTGGGCACAAAATCAAGAGGCAATATCTCAGCACCTACCGAGACGGCCTCCAGGATCCAAAAATCTGTCGAAGGATCTCCGGAAGCTGGTAAACCTACTAGGTAAAAGTGCCCCACAAGTGGAGGTTTGCATCCCAGAGGCCGACGTGTCAGAGAAATGCTGGTGCTGATGGTCCCGATCACTGAGGCCATGTGGGGTGCGAAATCCAAAGCGGCAGATCTTAGGGAATATTTTATGCGGCGCCAGGCGCCTTAACCCTGGCCCTGTGCTTAGGACCTACAAGTTCACCCTGGG
>NW_010581702.1:3762-15469 GCF_000705375.1 Tinamus guttatus | reverse complement strand
AACATCTTCTTTCTCAAGAGCTGGATTCTGCTTCGCACAATAGTTTTATGACTCTACAAATCATACAAATTTCCACCTCTTATACATGCCACCCTGTGATCTGTAGAGGTCAATCTATTGTAGCGAAGGACCCAAACAGATAACGTTTTCATAGCAGTTTTAACCATACCTCGTGTCAGCATCATTATACAGGGGATACAACACATAATACAGATGAACATAGCGAATAGAAATAATAGTCCTAATAACAGTTTCTGTCCTCACTTAAAGCATTACAGTTCTCCAACCCCCACTTTAAAAGACGGATCAAATCCCCAGGCTGGATATCCTTACCACTCCCGGATTTATCCAGGATATGCTGCATAACTGGCAGCACCCTTTCATGCTCTTTGGTCGTGGGCCCTCCCACAGTTCTCGACGACCTGGCTCCTACCCTGCAGATTTCTCTGCCTGTAGATAGAGCTTCTAAAGTTACCTGTTGCATGCAAGACGTTCTCTCCCGTCGGTCGTGTTGAGCTTGCTCCACCGCACAATCTCCCCCAACCGAGTCCGTGACCGAAGCAGGCGAGAACGTGACCGTCCCACCAGCTGACCACGGCTCCCTTTGGGGTGCATGCCCTGCAAGTCCCAGTCCGGATCTTCTGGCAACGGGGGCATATCCTCCCCCATCTCTTTCTCAGGCTGTAATGTCAGGGATGGTGGTAAAGGCACCGGTGTTCCTCCCGCAGGGTCTTCTGTAGGGTCCAGGGGGGCAGTGGGTTCAACCCAGGGTGGAGCTGCAGGCCATGTGGCTGCGTTCGCAGCCGCTTGCGCCTCTCGTATGGCCTTGAAGTGCTCCAGAGTGTCTACCAGCAAGCGCCAGATGGTCAGCGCCCCGGTGGCTGTTAAATCACCCTTAGAGGCAGAGTCAAAAAGTACTTTTCCTGCAGCCTCCCATTCTTTTGGATCGAAAGCAGGCTGTGCATCCCCCCGCAAGCCTTTCCCTTTGCACCACAGTAATAATGTTCTTAAAGCAGTTTTATCATACTTGAGCCCTCTTTTCAGCAGCATGCGATCCCAAATATTCACTATAGCCTTTTCCTTCGTAGATGGGTTTGCTCCCATCTTTTATAGTCCCCGGTAGCTCACCTAGTCACAGTCCAGCTGTGACTCCCCTGGGTTTTTCGGCACTTCCCACCGGAATCCTTCGTCTCTCCTCGCTGACACTCAGCTACTGGGCTCCGTCCTCCCCTCGGCCCTTATTTACAATATTTACAAGATCACGTTGGGGTCACCAGTTGTCGGGACAGACAGGGATGCATGCTATATGTAAGCTTTTATTAATCAAGCAGGTACAGTACTTCAGACCCCACGCTCGCGCGTGCACATGCATGCACTCTCTCCCCCTCCCAAGTCCTTCTTTTACATCCTTCATCCTCCTCATGGCTGCATGTTGATTCGTGATTGGCTGTTCCGCTTAGTTCCTCTTTTTTGGCAACTTCCACATCTTCACTTACTTTAAGTTGTTTACTTGCTGCAGCCCAGGTTTTTTCAATCTTGTTCAAGGACATGGTAACTTGAGAAGATCCCGGCTCTCAGACAAGCTGAAGGCCGTCCGACCAGCTCTCAGTCCCCACAAGTCAACAAGATTTTGGTGGGCTAATGTGGTGGAGATACGGTCAAGCACAATGTTAATGTAGCATTTCTTTGTTTCCGTCGTCTCATATGTTAGCCATTATTATATAATGGGCAAAGTACCTGAAATGAGTTGTCTTCTCCCTGCCAAATACTATAGCAGTAAGGACAAGAAAAGGATAATGAAAATTTAAAAAATTATCTTCCACTTCCTAGGCACTGGCCAGTATATTATTCCCATTGCCATAGTAGGTGTGCATGTGGGTATGAGCAATTAAGAATTTCAGAAACAGAGACAACCAAATGAATATCCATTTAATGTCCTGACATTTAGGTAATGTGCTTCTTAACATAAGTTATCAGACTTGCAAAGCAGTTTCAATGTTTCATTTGTCTAAAATTTTCCACCTCTGTCCTCTCTCTGACTGTTTCAGACATTTGTTCAATATGTTAGGCTTATTCAGCATGCATGGTGTGTGCCTCACTATGCCTGCCTTGGTAGCATTTGTTTTTTAGGCATTGGCCATCTCTCATGGATCTGGTGCATCCTGCTACACACTACACTAGATTTGCTACAAATACAAGCTCTGGGCATGGTCTTCCACATGCATTGCTGCAGTCCCAGCTGGCTCAGTCCCATTTCCCTCTCTTGATCTTGATCCTTCTTGTGTGGGTGTACATGTATCATGGGTACTGTTTTTTCTTTCCTTGTGTCCAGAATCCTTTCTAGTAATTCCACAAGATATCTGTAATAGGACTGTCAATCAAAAGTGAGCCAGAAGAAAATGCTATCTCAAAGTATAAGGTGGCCTTGGCAAACTTTCAACAGCACTAATCCTCAAACCAAAAGGCAACTGCAAAGCTGCTGAAACAGCTGGCAATAGGGCTCACCAAGAAGTTAGTTGCCATCACTATTAAAATGTTATCTACAGACTGATAGCTAGGTCCTGAGAAAAGTAGACCTACAACTTCCCAGATCAAGTGGCACTAAGGTATGAAAGATCTTGTTTAAATTTCAGATGCAAACTCTCTAACTTAGAACATGTGCGCATGTGTCTGTAAAATTATATTTTTACACTTAAGCAATTTCAGAACCTTTTTAACTGCAGTCCACAAAATCTATTGCATAGCCTAAAGTCTTTTGACAGTGTTTGAATATGGAGCAGTTGTACGGAATTTCACCAACATGAATATGTTTAAAGAAACATAATCTCTTGATGCATTTTTTCTGCCTTTTCATCCTGTTATAGTTCTTAAATGAAAGGCTTTCTGATTAAATAATATATATATGTAACATATGAATAATTTATACTCTTAAATAGATACATAGCTTCTCTGTGATATATGGATAGCTAACCCGTATGTAAAAAAGACCCCCAAAAGAGAATACAAGAATCAGTTTTCTTAAAAAAAAAAGATACAATATTAATTACTTCTTCATGAAAACCATAAATTCTCCTTTTTTTTAAGAAAACTTCATGAATTTGTATGCAGTGTGGGGCTCTATTACTTACTTACTCTGCTAATGTTACTTGCACAACAAACACCTCTGCTGTTTTCCCTTTGCAGGAAATGCATTTAGTCTAACTAGCCTGATGCGAACAGCTCCATGGATTTGATATAGTTAAAACTTTTATAGATAAGTTAGGAAATTCAGCTGGCTGAAGGGTAGAGAAAAGCACATTGACTAGTGCATGGTGACAGGGACAGAATAATCAGAAGATAGAGAAGGATAAATACAAAGCTGAGATTTTCTCACTCGCAACTGAAACACAAACACTTAAGACAAGATCTCCCCATGTAACTTTGTGCCTTTTCAAAGCGTTCTTTGCTTTTGTTTTATTTCAGGAAGAACTCCTACACTAACACCTACAAATGCTGATATGACATAAGCATTTCAGCACCCATTTTTCACATTGGAACGCACTGACTTGGCAGGAGCAGCGCTGCAGGGAGCTGGTACTCGAGATGATTATGGCCTGGCTCCCATTCATCCCCCGCAGAGGTGTTGGGGTGGAGATTAGAGTGTTATTAATTATTTCATAATGGCATTAACTCCCACACTGCGTGGAGCTTTGGACTGCCCATGCCAGCCCAAGTTCAGCTGAATCAGATTAAACAGCACAGGTTTAATATGCATTTTTTTCAGAAAGAGCACTTTTTTTTCCCCCATTAACAACACAACTTTTATTAGATTCAGTCCTCTTGATGTTTTCTTGATGTTTCACAATGGCACAGCATGGTAAAGGATGAAGCCATGGTGAAGGAACGGCTCCTTGTTCTCTGAAGCAACCCATGCACTGGTGGGCAGAGGTGTCTGAGTGCAGTTCAGAGTCAGTCCTCCCATGAAAGGGAAACCGGGGCCACTCTAAGATAAAGCGCTTGGCATTACAGTGGGTCTATGCATTGTAGCTATGAGACTTTCTCTGCTCTTCCTTCTCCTTTCTTTTTAGTTTAATAGTTATGGATTTTACTGAATTTTCTTTTAATACCTTGAGGGAAAAAAAAAAAAGTCCCCTTGTGAATGCTACTGAGTGCTGCAGAGCCTCAATGGGAGTGGAGGTCACTCAGCACCACATAGAATCAGGCCATTAACGATAACACACTGAAGGGAAGGAAGCCTTCATTGCATGCTTCTCAAGATTGCAGCAAGAGAAATAGCAACATTTTGCCCTCATAGTGGAATTTGGAAAATGTTTCGAGGTCAGTAATGATAATGAAAAATAACTGCTGGTGCATAGCCTGGAGACAAACCTTTGTAAGAAACTTCCAAATAATGTTTAATGTGTTTGATGTTCCTCTGGCCTCCTCCATGTCTGATCAGTCTGCCCATTCTTCTGGTTTCTCCAGCTTTTGTTATGGCTGAACTGCCCCTGCAACTGTTCCTTATACACTTCTGCAACAGATTTCAGATATAAGAAATAAAAATCCTTTGCTGCATTTCACTCATTTGCCCAATCCTCTACTGTCTGAGTTGATTATCCCAGGAAATGGTTAACGGTGCTAAGTGTTTTGATATACTGGAGCAAATCCCAGGGTTTGACTGTTGCTTTTGTAAGTGAGACCATGGGTTTTTATATTTTTTAGGAGTCAGGAAAGAGGCTGTTTTAATCATATGGCCATAAACTGAGCTTCATTTTCTAACAAAACAGCATGTAGGACTCCTTTCACAAATGCAATAGCAAAATCTTCATTTCAGAGTGTTTTTTTTTTTTTTTTTTGGGGGGGGGGTGTTTGTTTTTTGTGGGATTGACAAACTTATTTGGCATAACCTCAAAATAACACAAGATTCAAATACAATAAAGCTAAGCACCTTCTAGTGTTTATCATCTCTTGGCTATGTGTTTGGGTCAGCTGAGCTCTGCTTTATGGAGAGAAGGATAGTTGTGAATTATCTATGTCCTCCTTCCTTTGCTTGATCCATTGAACATCCTGGGGTCCCTGGCAGGGCTGTTGTGGTTATGGAGGTCATGGCTGCTTGACTTCTAGTCCATAATCATAAGCAAACCTCACTAAGTTGTCTGGGCCCAAGACTTAGGCGGGACCGAATGGCAAACAGCAGTCAAAACAGCTTTTCAGGCAGCGTCAGAGCTTAGATGGCAGAAGTCATTGTTCAGCTGCTTCCCACAGCTTGCAGGCACATCTCCGAGGCAGGAGTCATAGACCTGCGAAACTCTTCCCCATGAGCCTCTGCAGATTTACATGCCCATGCACTCAACAGCTAGTTCCTACTTTATTTACCCTTTCAGGCCAGCAGTGAATCTTTGATGTACTACTAGAGCATTGTAAAACTGTCTTACCATAGGGCAGAACTTGCTCTCTTAACTCAACTTTGTTGTTCAAGCTAGTAAATCAACATGGTGGTGATACACAGGAATACTCACAAATGCCTGTGCAGACCAGGAACTTGCAGACCAACCAGTTAGGCTTACATATGCAGGTGTGCAGATAGATACACTTGGCATGTGTACAAATCAGTTGCTCTCCTGTTGCTCTTAATTTTGCACATAAAGATTTGAGGAACTAATATGATTGTATGATGGAGTAAAACAGCTCATTTTTTTCTTGTTTTTAAACAAAACACTAAGTAGGAGCTATGCACAGCCTTTTTGGAGACAGGCCCCATGTTAGCAAGGAGTTGTTAGTGAAGAAAGCTTTGTCTTATCTTTGCAAAGATGACTCAGAGGACTTCATCAGGCCACCTCTGCATCATGATTGCACACTGTTGCATATTAGGGAATAAACTAGCAGAAGGAGCCAAAAAGAATTTGTATTCAAACAGGGTAGAAATTTTCTTGTGCAGTGCATTGCAGCTTTTATTATGGTACGTTTATTGCTTGCAACACTCAAGCTCTTTCAAATTTCCAACCAATTCATTCTGTTGATCAATGGCAATAACTGTCTGATCGCCTCTGCATTCTCACATAAAAAATTCCTGAAATGGTGGAGACAGGCTACTAGAGGTGCCTTGATCTCCTCTGTTCTTTTCCTCTGATTCAGTCTCTCTTCATTGTTTTATACCAAATAAATAAATAAATAAATAAATAAATAAATAAATAAATGTCACAGCAAAGTGGTTCTGGGCTTGTGGCATATTGGGACGGGTTGTTGTGAGGTTGCCTGTAATGACGAGAGACCAGGTGATAGCCCAAGTTTTATGTTCCTGTTACTTTCCTAGGCAAGAACTTGAGCCATTAAACACAGGCTGATCACTTTGTTGATTTTAAGAGTCAGGAATACATTGCATGTATAAGCATATGTACTCAGTAAAAAAGATTGTGTATATGTGACTTTGATATTTGCAGGAGGGGAATTGTGCAACTGTTTGGAGACGACCATGTGCTCCAAGACTGATTCACTCTCAGCTATGCTAAGTGAGACATCGATAGATCAGGCAGGCTACTGGCTGCAAGATTTTTGTGCATCATTGCACATTTGACCTTTCACATTCAAGCCTGACATGTTGGTGATCTCCATTTTTGTTCGTTAAACAACTCTAGGTGTGTAACTGTTTTTCCTACTACTTCTCATTTTTATTATTATTCTGTGGTTAACCCCAGGACTCTAGAGGAACTGTTGTTTGCTGTATCACACACTAATTTTGCTTATTCTGCACTTTTTTTTCTTTTTGCATGACTCAAAAAGAAGGCACAGTAGATCTGCTGCAAGTGTATCACAGTTAGGAAAGAGTCTGTAACTCTGCAGAAGTGTGTGTTTGTGGGACAGCCAAAACAAAAATGTTCTACAGGTCTTTTTCTTGTGCATGTTTTCAGAATGCTTGAAGCCTAGACTGTAACGTGCTGTGGAGAGGGTTTGTTTGTTTGTTTGTTTGTTTGTTTTGGCTTACTTGTTTGCCGCTCTCTCCATCTGTTCATCTCTTCTTATTATTGAGTTTTTGTGGCTATTTGTGTAAGAAACATTGTCCTTTCTTGTTTTCTCCATTGAGCCTTTCACACTATGACAGCTGGACAATGCTGAGTTTTGCTTCACTTTCAAATGGTTGAGTTAATATTGGGCTGGAACTTGAAGGAAATTGTGTAGAATTATTACAGACATGTCCCTGAATTGGGATAAAAGTTATTACATCAGTGCTGTCATAAGCTATTTTAGGCCCTTCCTGGTGCATTCAAAAGTTTGCAAAACAGTATGTTAGGCTCTTGCTAAATTTTTGACTATTTTACACTATTCTTTCTGAAAATTTCACCCAAAGAGCACCAAAAAATAAAATGACTGTGCTATTATCCTTGAGGTCAGGCCCTCACCTGCTATAAACATGCCTAGCTAGACACATTTTTAGGTGGAAACACACCTTCAGAAGTCCCTAAATGCTTGCAGGTGCAAATGATGAATCATTCATCTAGCTAGCCAATAGCAGAAATTAAATCTCAATTTGCATGTATCCTCCAGGAATTCCAGTATGATTTTAACCATGAAGGATTTAAAGAAAATGCATGACCAAGGATAGGTTGATTGATATGATTATATAAAGCCTCTATATGCTCAATATATTTAATTATCTGATAACAGTTGTTCTTGGTAACTGATTAACATTGGGATTTCCTTTCTTCCACCAGCATCACAGCGTTCACCTCTGCATGTATATATGCAAATATGCTTATATGCAAATAAGAGGTTGTAGAAGAGGACATAGATCTTCTAATACTTAAGAGAACTTATTCTCTACTTAAGATACTGTGCTAGCGCAATATCTATTACTGTTGTTTTAGGAAGGCAACATACTTCCTAAATGAAAAAGAATACATCAGATTTATAGCCAATAAATTAAGACAAAGAGGTCAAGTATTTTATCAGCAGTGGCACAAGAAAATTGGTGGAATGGAAGTTATGGGAGGAAGCATTCCCCTCACCTCAGACCATATTACGAAGTGCTTCAACTCATATGCTAGACCATGTTGAATAAATCACCAACCTAAAGTACCTGCTTTCTCAGGAAGAACCTAATTCTCTTTGCTAAATTGATAAGGAATGCAGAGAAAATGGTATTCTAAAAGTGAGTGCTTTAATTTAACTTGTTTTCCTAGTGAAAACACAAGAGGTGTGTATTCCCACATTATTTATGGGCCAGATTTTCAAAACAACTGCAGCTGCAGCACACAACTTTGACGTAGGCAGGATCCCAAAGTGGGGGGTCCATGTCATGGCATATGCCAGTTGTCTGTGGAGGGCTGGGTGCGAGTTGAGCCCATCCCCAGAGGTGCAGCTCAGTCGGGACACCAAGCATGGGTGCAGACCAAGGCTGTGCCCATCCATTACAGCAGGTGAACGGGCAACATAACCTTCTTCTTCATGTTCAAAGTTAAAATTTCCTCCTGCAGATGGCTGTCTGCAATCTTTCCTTCAAGGATCACCTCTCTTTCTTTTAAATACATTTGGGGGAGTATAAAAGTTGCAGAGTCATCTCTTGAGTTGCCTTTCCAGCATAAGGGAAATAAGATCACCATTTCCCTCTTTGTTTTCCTACCAAATGACAGGACATTCTGGGTTTGAGGCACTCTCCAGTCTTTTTCTTAAAGGTATTTTACACAGAAACACAAAATGGTTAGGGTTGGAAGGGACCTCTAGAGATCATCTAGTCCAACCCCCATGCTCAAGCAGGGACAACTAGAGCATGTGGCAAAGGGTGGCGTCCAGGCGAGTTTTGAAGATCTCCAGAGAAGGAGACTCCACAACCTCTCTGGGCAGCCTGTTCCAGGGCTCTGTCACCCTCACAGGAAAGCTGTTCTTCCTCACATGGAGGTGGAACTTCCTGTGTTTCAACTTGTACCCATTACCCCTTGCCCTATCACTGGCCACCACCGAGAAGAGTTTGGCCCCATCCTCCCTACATTCTCCCCTCAGGTATGTGTACATATTGATCGAAGCTCCTCTCAGTCTTCTCTTCTCCAGGCTAAACAGGCCCAGCTCAATTAGTCTTTCCTCATAAGATAGATGCTCCAGTCCCTTAATCATCTTTGTGGCTCTACGCTAGACCCTCTGTGGAAGTTCCACATCCCTCTTATACTGGGGAGCTGAGAACTGCACACAGTACTCAAGGTATGGCCTCACCAGAGCCGAGCAGAGGGGCAGGATCTTTGACCTGCTGGCCACACTACTCCTGATGCAGGCCAGGATCCCATTGGCCTTCTTGGCCACAAGGGCACATTGTTGTTTCATGGTTAACTTCTTGTCAACTGGAACTCCCAAATCCCTCTCTTCTCATGTGTCAGTCACTCCACCCAGTTTGGTATCATCTGCAAACTCGCTGAGGGTGCATTCTGTCCCCTCATCCAAGTCATTGATGAACAAGTTGAATAGCACTGGGCCCAGTACTGACCCCTGCGGGATACCACTGGCCACAGGCCTCCAGCTAGACTCAGTCCCATTTATCACCACCCTCTGAGCTCTGCCTTCCAGCCAGTTTTCAATCCACCCCACTGTCCCACTCATCTAACCCATACTTTCTGAGCTTTCCTATGAGGATGTTATGGGAGACTGTGTCTACCTTGCTGAAGGTAGACAACATGCATGGCTTTCCCATCGTCCATTCAGCCAGTCACCCCATTGTAGAAGGCTATCCGGTTGGTCAGACATGACTTTCCCTCAGTGAATCCATGATGACTACTCCTGATCACCTTCTTCTCCTTGACATGCCTAGAGATGGTCTTTAGGATGAGCTGCTCCATCACCTTTCCAGGGACGGAGGTGAGGCTGACCATCCTGTAGTTTCCTGGGTCCTCCCTCTTGCCCCTTTTGAAGACTGGAGTGACACTGGTTTCTTCCAGTCCTCCGGCACCTCCCCCGCTCTCCATGACCTCTCAAAGATGATGGAGAGCAGCTGAGCAATAAGCCCCGCCAGTTCTCTCAGCACTCTTAGGTGCATCCCATCTGGGCCCTTAGATTTATGGGTGTCCAGTTTGCTGAAATAATCCCTGACCCAATCCTCCTCGACCAGCGGAAAGTCTTCCTCTCTCCTGGTTTTCTCTCTTGTCTCCGAGCTCTGTAGTTCATGGGAACTAGCCTTAGCAGTAAAGGCAGACGCAAAGAAGGCATTTAGTAACTCTGCCTTCTCTGTCACCAAGGCACCCACTCCATTCAGCAGCGGGTCCATATTTTCCCTAGTCTTCCTCTTGCTGCTGATGTGTTTGTAGAAGCTCTTCCTGTTGTCCCTGACATCTCTTGCTAATTCTAATTCCATACTCATAAGAACACCAATAAGAAAACACTACAGGATTAGCAGGATTAGTCCCAAAGGGGGAGTAAGGTTTTCTAAACTTTGCTCTGATCCTATGTCAGGGACTGTTTATACTGGCATGGAAAGGGACAAAGATAAACGTGAATGCATCTTATTAGTCTCACAATTCATGCAATGCTCATCTGCGAAGGCAGTTAGAAAAGTGAGGGACTAGGTGCGTACCAAAAATAGGAGCTTTAAGAAGGAGAAGCATAAAGGGACAAATTTACTTGCAGACTCATGAGATCAGCAGGGAGCAGCTGAAGAAGGTGGCATTTACAAAGAAAGAAAGGGTGATAGGAGGAGTAGAGAAATAAAGGGGATACAGAGAATGTTGTCAGAGTTGTCGAAAGCCAAAAGGCTGAAAAACATAAGAGAACAGCTAAGGGGAACCGAAGAGCAGCGTTGAGGTGTTAATATGACCAGAGAAACGTCAGAACTTGTAGGATTGTGGGAACATGTCCTACCAAGGTGTCAACAGCTTCTATGTGTGTCATGAAATCCCTGGTTAGTACTGATTCAGCTGGCCCTGCATCATCAATTTGTTTTGCCTTGTTAAGGTCTAAGTTTTTAGGATTTGTCCTACAGCGCTCCCCTGTTAATATGAGATTTTTAAAGGCAGGCTAGCGATGGCATTGCATACTCACAGCCTCTGAGCTCTCTCGCAACGTCCTGAGCAAAATGTTGTGGCTCTTTTCCTCTTGTTGTGCATCCGTAATATTTCAGAGAGAGAAAAAAAATATATCCTGTTGCTTGTCACGGTTGGTAAAATAAATATGTTTTTCAATCCATTAGTGATATAGTGCTTTCAACAGAGGAATGAATAATACCAAGTGTTCAGTGGGATAGAGACATTGCATTCTCATTTTTTTTCATAGGAAACCATGGAATAAAGACACGTTTGCATTTTATGGTTGGAAACAAAGAAGTGCATATTCTTGAAGTGGCTGCCTTCAGTGGGAAATGGGTGTTGCAGTTTGTTGGGGGTGCAAATTTGGTAAGAGATGAACCATTTGCAGATATTTCCCTTCTGTGTGACACCTTTGGGAGGGGGGGTGCCTTTAAGGATAGGGCTTAGCAATGGAAAAGGCCCCCGAAAAATTATATCCTGTGCAGTTCATAGTTTTTCTGCCTCTTTCACTGCTTATACCAAGGAGAGGAGCCCTTTTTTCTGTCCTCCCAAATTCCAAATGCTACCATCAGACAGATAGCATCATTTTCTTCTAAGCACATCATATCCTAGAATGTTCCCTGGGTGTGAACTTAGTACCACATCCACAGCTGTCATCCTCTTTTCCCCAGGCCACCATAATTGTGTCCTAGCAAGTGGGCATTTTTTTTTAGCACCTGTTACTCCACTAA
>NW_010581699.1:24614-40902 GCF_000705375.1 Tinamus guttatus | reverse complement strand
GGCTTGACACTCGAAGAGAGGTTGTCAGAGGGGAAGTGGTCAGAGTGGGGCTGCATAGGGCCACCCCAATCTCTGCCCAATGGTCTGGGTGTGTGGGGCACCCACACCAGCTGCACAGGAGCAGTGGGTGAGAGCTGTCTGTGGTGCTGAAGTCACTGCGTGGGTCACCCCTGGTGACAGGGGAGATGCATGGGTGTGCAAGTGGGGCGGAAGCTATGGCTCTCCCCAAAAACATTGAGGAAAGGCGCAACTCCCACCACCCACAAAATAAGGTCACATGCTCATGGACTGTGAAAATGGTGTCTTCATGATTCCTAACAGCATAGCGTATTCTATGTTTAGAGACTGTTGTTAAGAAGCTTTTGTCCTTGACTATTGTCTAGAAGCTTTTGTCCTGGCTTGTTCTTTGTTTACTGGATGATACTTTGTGGTATGCTTTTCTTTTCCTTAGGAATGGATGTAGTAATTCCTTGGTCATCAATGCAAGGAATAAAGAGGGATATCCAGAGAAGAAATGGGATATGCTGGAACATGCAAGCCATATTGCTTAGAGCGTTATGTCCTCCAACAACCTGATGATGTAAACAAAACTCGAACTGAAATAGCCTGTTTCTTAGCAGATGCAAACTAGTTTTGCCAAATTGCCTCTTTGTTTCTTACTCAGGCTCTGATTAGACACTGTGAGTCAGAGCTAATCCCTCTAAGAAGTTAACCTTTCATTTGCAATGCAACAACTTTGTGCACAGAAATATCTTTTGTAAGAGAGATTAATAATGCATTCTAAATAGGATTTCTTTAACAGTAGTTTCTTCAAGTTATGTTCCTGAATAAGCACAATTTTTCAATACTTGAAGCTGAAGCTAAGTATGGAGCTGGAGACTTGGAGTGGGAGACATTGAGGAAATAATAGCAGGAGTGAGACAGCCTGAATGAAGGACTAGGAACGGGAAACTGGAGCTGCCTGGGCAAAGAAACAAGGAGAGAGAAAGACAATGAGAGAGACTCGGGCTCAGACAGTAAGCTCAGTGCGGGAAGGGCATGAAGATTGGAGCCACTATGAGAAGCTGAAGATGATTTAGTAGGTAAGGATACTAGAGCTAAGCAGAAGGGTTCAAAAATGAGGAAGGACAGGGGCCTCCATGGTATGTTGTCTTCCACTACCTGAAGGGAATTAGCGAAACTCTTTTTTCTTGTAAACTATTGTGTTACAGTTCTTTTCAGGGCTGTTTCGAAAAGAAATGAAGCTTTGCTTCAGCAACGCTTTTAGCAGAATTGGCAGTTTTCTATGTGTTACAGTGAAAGTTGGAACTTTATTAATACCTGAAAGTGTTAATATGGTAAAGTAAGAAAGAACTTTAGTGGCTGGGGGTGGGGGCAGTAGTTAAGAGCGATAGGGCATTCCAGTTCCTATTAAAGAGAAAGAAAGGGAGAAAGAGAGAAAGAAAGGGCGAAAGAGAGGAAGAAAGAGAGAAAGAGAGAGAGGAAGAAAGAGAGAAAGAGAGAAAGAGAGAAAGAGAGAGAGGAAGAAAGAGAGAAAGAGAGAAAGAGAGAAAGAGAGAAAGGGAGAAAGAGAGAAAGAGAGAAAGAGAGAGAGGAAGAAAGAGAAAGAGAGAGAGGAAGAGAGAGAGAGAAAGAGAGAAAGAGAGAAAGAGAGAGAGAAGGAAAGAGAGAAAGAGAGAGAGAAGGAAAGAGAGAAAGAGAGAGAGAAGGAAAGAGAAAGAGAGAAAGAAGGAAAGAAAAAGAAAATCAGCATGTCATATCGTACACACTAAAAGGACATTAACTTTCAAGGATTTAAAAGTTAACAAATTTTATTGTTCAGCCATCTCCATGGCTCTTTGGTGGTAACACTAGGACACATTTTAGTTATTCCTATCATTCCTTTTCAACGGGAGTCTTACCTCATTGAGGGAACAAGGTGGATTTTTTTTTCTCCAGAAAAATCAGGGCTGTGTAACAAAGGCGTTCTTATCTGCTTTGATGTGTCTCTTTGGCCCCAGATGAGACAGTAGGAAATCAGGCGGAGGGTTGCAAAAAGAAGAAAGATGTCATATATTTAAGGTGTAAATGCCCTCTGAGTTTGTGTGCTTCTGGTAGTCTTGATGCTAGAGTCACTTAAGCTATTTTTTCATGGTTTCTGTGTGCTTAATTTTCTGCAGGATCACCAGTAGAATCCTGCTTGCCTATGTAAGCTTAATGGTAAACATGCAAAAAGTCATGTTGTAGGAACTGCAAGCTAAGCAGTCAAAAGGAATGTTCTTAATCTCTTTGCCTTCTTTCCCACCTGTAAGATCTCTTGTTGTCTCATTTACTGCAAATTTAAATGTGCATTATGAAAATAAATGATTTCTGAAGCACTTAGTTATTCAAGTAGAAAAGCTGATGAGCAAGAATTTAAACTGTGAGCAGCAAATAAGACTGAGCCATACACCGAATGACAGCAGATAAAATAAATATCGGTAACAGAATATGTGAATGATCACTTAAAAAAAAAAAAAACATGAAATTAAAGACTGACGGAATTTGTGGACATACACATACACAAATGAATTAGTGTTCTGCACATAACTCTATTTCTGGTATTTCCTGACATTGACATGCTTAACTTTGCCACTTAAAAGGGTTCTTTTTAGTTTTTCTTTGTGTGTGTGTGTATGTGGTACATTTTCATAACATTTCCATGAAACCTACCTTCCCTCATATTTTTCTAAATAGATCACCCTGGAAAGCCCTTAAAATGCTTCCCTGTTAACAAAAAGGCCTCAAACCTTGCAGACTAAGCAGACTCTGCCAGTTAATGAGCTAGCCAGAAACGCTAGCTTAGCGAACAAAGCCTTGCCTGGTTCATGAGTGCAACTGTCTTCTGCCCCTTTCCACAGCTGTCAAGTTCTGAACATGAGACTTTCCCCCAGAGCTTTACATTTCTTGTATCTCTGGAGCAAGCAAGTGCATGGCTCAATATAGGTACTTTCACAGATCATGTACTTTAGCACGGTATTGTGTCACTGACATCAACAGCAGAAAATTTAGCTTTCCCATCAGCAGAAAATCCTTCAAGGCTTGGGATTGTGTAGCTTATAAACAAGCAATCTTTCCACTGCTGGGAAAAGAGAGAGACCCAGAGCTGCTAAACCTCAGCTAACCTTACGCACTGTGTGTCCAAAGATCTAAAAAGTGACAGGACTGAAGGACTGAAAATGTCTGCTGACATATGGATGTCCGATGTTGTAGACAGGAGTAGTCTATATGGGTGCTGAAAGAGAAAATAAAAAAGGAATTTTTCAGTCCCTAACAGTGAGTTTGGAATAGTAGCGTGCAGAGCTAGTGATTTCTCTGTTTCAGGTGTCCTGATTTTATATTGATTCAAAACCCACCCCAAATAGATTGTTGCCCTCTGCTGTTCTGGTAGCAGGTTCCTTTGCCTTCTGCCTTGAGGGGAAGAGTAGTCATTCTACTTCTAATGATCAATTGTTGTGATCTTAGGTGCTTATTTATATGATCTTTTTTGATGTGATGGTCTACATCGCAGGAGAATTTTGAGACTTCCTTCAGTGTACACTGTCACAGTGATGAGCACCACGGAAACATCAAACAAAAAAAAAGATATCACTGTCTTCAGGGGCTTACTGCCCCCTTTTTTTTTTTTTAGTTTTCTATTTATAAAATCAAGCTCTTTGTTCATCATCTTTGTTCCAGCATGAGCAGCTCAGATGAGATGAAATAGCTAAGAAGCACAGAAAATACACTCAAAATACAATAGCTTTTCTAGTCTCATGGCTGGGAAATCTGACCCCTCGGTAGGCCCCAAACTAGAAAAGATGCTACTGTTCCCACTCTGTCGTGAATCTCGTCTGTCAGGAAGTTTCTCCCTTTACAGATGTTATAGGGATTATCTCATATTACACAAAACATGCCATGGTTATGTACCGATGCCCCTATATTTTGGAGAGGAAGATGCTAAGGGTGGTGAGAGAAATTCTGTCTCTGGTAAAATGGGAGTTTTGCAACCTCCTAGAAATGTTGGTTGTTTTGGGAAGCCAGAACAAGTTTCAGCAAAGACCATTCAGTATGGTGCAGCCCATGCACTGTGCCATCGCTGTCTGGATGTGTAGCTGGCTGCACAGAGTGCGAAAAAGGTGTTTTGGAAGTGCCATCTAGCGGCTCCCCAGCTTGTCTGTGCTGGGAAATGGAAGTTCATCCCCTCGAAATCTGCAGTCCCTCTGGCTGCAGCCTCAGGGCAGCAGATGGAGAGACCTCAGAGGCACAAGCAGTGCCGAAGCGACAGTCTGGCCAGGCGAAGAGATGTGACCAGAACAAGGAAAGAGAGACAAAAGCCCACAGGAAAGAGACTGTGAAATGAAAGTGCAGAAGGCAAGATATGCATATAAAGGGCATGTAAGGAGTTTTAATTTTCAGTTGGCAGATGCTCTGTTTTATTTCTTTTTTTTTCCAAGGAGAATGAATGCCTTATTTAAGCTGACTAATACTAAAGATGCTTTTCTCAACTACTTTTCTTGAACTCTTTAAAATTTGTCTGAAGAGCCCTGGGAGATCTTCAGAGGCAGAGGAAAAACTGCTGCTGTTCTTTATTCCCAAACAAATATCAAGGGATGAAATAACTGGGTCCAAAATGATGGGGCAGATTTTTTAACAGATCAGTGGCAGTGTTGTTTAGACGAAGCCCAGAAACCAACCAGAAAACTGGAGAAAGGAAACCAAACTTTGTTTTCAACCAGATTTTGTTGAAACAAAACCAAAACCAAAAGCCTTGTGAAACAACTGCAAAATGGATTCATCTTTTCCCAACAGCACATGCTCTTAGGACTTTCTTTACAGCCTTATTTTAGGGTTCAAATTTTGGCATTAGCTCCTCACAGAACTCATCACTTTTGCTACTGATCCTTTTCTGCAACTGGCAGAGGCCCGCTAATTCAAAATAAATCAACTTACTATTTCATCTTTTTACAGTTTCAGAAGCCATCAACTTACCATTTCATCTTTTTACGGTTTCAGAAGCCAGCCTCAGAAGTCAGAGCTCTAATTCACTTTCCACTAATTTATGACTTAATTTTTCCTCCAGATTGTTCTTTTGCGGCCAGAATCCATGGGCTGTTCGCTCCTGCTTCCCTCTGGGTGTATCCATCGTAAACAGTGAGGCTGAGCAGAAAGATGGAAATGTTGTGAGCAGCTGTGAGATAAGCAGAAATATTATACTCATTTATGACCTACAAGAAATGCATAACTGGCTTGAAACTGGCACCACATTATATTCTATTCAATAGTAAGAGTTTTTTGCAGTTTTGCTTTCTTGTGACACTGGAAGGTGATTGAATATAGGACAAGTATATCATTCACAGAAATACCTTGCTTAACTTTAGTTAAGTGCTTGAAGTCTACCACTTCAACATAGTTCTTACAAATGTTTAGTTAAGAGTATGTTGAGCTTTCTTTTTTTTTTTTCTTTTTCTTTTTTTTTTTTTTTGGATATACATCCTTTTCTGAATTGGAGTCAGAGTCCTAATGATTGCATAGACATAAAAATAGACGTTCATGTTTTGCTATATCTGTTTTTAATAATTTGGGAGACATTCAGGCACCATGGTGTTGAGGCCTAGACATACTTCTTAACCTTCTAAGACCCAAAAGATGATATAACACATGATAAAAATCCCAAAAGAGAAGAAAACAACCCACAGAGAACCATCAGTGCAGGAAACTGAAAGTCCCATGAAAATAATTCTGTTAGCTTAGTTCAAGATTAGGCATCCCTGATTTTTACAATTGAAATGAGCTACATCTGGAACACTAAGAGAGAATACCATTTTTTTCATGTTTGATAGATATTTCAGCATTAAACCAAGAGATATCCCTTGACATGAGGAATATGTGAGTGATAAAGGCCCAAATGGCCAGAAAAGTAAGCTGTTTTTTTTTCCCAAATTCTATTGATACATAAAAAAATGCTAAAAATTATGTTCTTTTGCCTCTTCCACATTAGCATCTTGCATTATCAACCAGAAATTTCTTCTCAGAGAAGTTTCAAAAAGCAAAGATTTTTCCAGAAGGTT
The DNA here is from genome assembly GCF_000705375.1 of Tinamus guttatus. The sequence continues at coordinate 34,834 of NW_010581699.1, read as the reverse complement.
TACAAAAGTCTTCACCTAACCACAGATGATTTGCAAAAGCAAAATGCAGATGCTTCCTCAAGTTCTAGTCATAAGACCCTTAATTTAAAATGTGTTTCTTTTTAAAACATGTCCTATAAACGAGCTTGGGTGAACTCAACACAGCCATTTAGGAAACAGAAACTTTAGACATGTGGCTGAAATATGGCAGGAAAAAAAATAGAACACATCAAATTAAGGACATTAAGAGTGATTTCCAATGCAACTTTCCAATTATTGTCTCCTTGAATGGGATCCTGGAGAGCCAGAGGACAAAGACAACAAGGTACAGTGAAATAACTGGCCCTGGAGTTTTACGATGATAAATGTCCAAGTCCCTATTCTCTCTCTTATTGTTTCTATTAGGCTTTAAGTGTGTAAAATGAACCCTTCTAGGGTGAACTGCTCAAATGAAAAAACATCAAATCATGTATCTGGAGGTCTGATTTGGGAAAACCTAGTCTGATTGATAGGAAGATGATACTTTCCCATATACACCTACTGCCTCTAGGCAGCTTAACTTTTTTGGTGAACTCCACAAAGTAAAAGAAGTGCAACGACAAGTATGAAATACTTTTGACATACAGTAGTCTGAGTTCCTTCAGCTTGTTGCATTAATTGTCCTTCTCATCAAAGGAAGGACTAAATCAATCATAGGACAGGACACCAGTAGTTTTGGGGGATCTGCCACTGTTTGTGTCAGTCTGATGAGAAAGCTTTTCTCTTCTGAGCAGCTTGCTCACTGCCAACTGCTCCACTTTGAGAAACAAGAGAAGAAAATCAGTGTGCTATAAAATACTTTCATCTTTTGTTTTTGCACAGACCACAGCAACTAGCTCAGCACAGGAAGAATAGTTGCAGATTAAACTGGTATTTCAAACTCGCTACCAAAAATGTTCAGGTGTTGCTACTTCATTTTCTATGGCCAGGATGTCTTTATGTAAGAGGGTGGCCACCTGTTTGGTTCACACAGACTTGGCAAATACCTAGTGATGAAACACAAGTCTTCTGGGTTCTCATGAGTCCACAGAAATCATAATACACCTTGACTTTCAGAAACTGTGCTTTATGATGTTTATGTTTACACAGAAACCAAATAGGAGGGAGAAAATAAAAGTCAGGAGACAGAATATTAAGGCACTATGGATTCACAAGAATTTCACAAGAATGCTCTTTTTTTTTTTTTTCGGGGGCTATTAGTGAGCTAGTGGAGAGAGACAGCTTTTCAACCTGAGTTGAAATTGCTTGGAAATACCTGAGTTGGTATTGCTTCCCCGGACCTCTGCTGATGTTCACCAGCTCAAGGATCTGTCTCCACACACACACCCCTTGATAAGGCCTAGCAGGACTTTTTATCACTTAGACAGCACATGTGGTAAGGCCACGTTGCCTAAGGAGTCTTAGCTGATGGATTTTTTTTTTCTTTCATTATGCTGCAGAATACAAGGATACCTATAATCTTATGCAACAGTCTGGAAGGTACTATACAGTGGGTTCTGATCTGAGAAACAGCAACATTAATAATCCTCCTGATAAGCCCAGGCTTCTGCCCTTTATTTTCTTTGGAAGAGGAAATATTCAAGCCTTCCATGTCAAAATTGTTTATAGCCTTTTAAAATAACACTACTGTACATATCTTTCTTACACCACTTCCCCAAGGTCTAGCTATCAGCCCAAGTAAGACGGGCAGCTGGCTCTTTGCTTTCAGAGCTGTGCTTTGGGTCATGGCCAACCCTATTGCAAACAAACAGTAGATGTAATGGTGAAGAGAGGCTACTGTAACCATCCCTGTTATTCTTCAGTTAATTTACTGGAAACCTGGAGACTTCTGTGGCTGGTCAAATGTTCTTTCTGGGGACACACAATCTTCACTAAAATATTTTAAAAGGCAGTAGAATTTGCCATATGTTATATCCAGATTTATAGCAGGGTAAATAAGTCTTTTTATACTTTTGCCATTTTGGAAGATTGCAAGTTGTGCTTATTAAAGGCAGTAGGTGTGTTTGGAAATGGCATCAATTTATTCAGGAGTCCTGCAGATGAAAACTCTGGGTGAGATTTGGCTAGCAAAATGAAGACTATCTTTCCCTCCCTTGTTTTTTGAAAGTCCCATCCTCTTCTTTACAGGAGCATATAGAATCAGTAAAAACTCAGAAAGAGAAGGCATATTTAGTAAATGTGATACAAGGAGTCTTAAGGGATTCTCCTCTCATATTCTCAGTGCAGAATTAAAGGACATAGGCCCATTGCAGCAAGTATTCAGTACATTAAGTCAATGTTCTGGTACAAGACAAGTGAGCATGTGTTTTTCAGTAGATATTGGGGTGGTACCTGGAAGTGATATTTCAAATCTAGCCCAGCCTGACCTACACAGCATGTATGGATTTCAGGCTTTATAAGGAAGAGCATTCACTGAAAAAGCAAACAGGAAACCACATTTTAAAATGATAGCTGCACATATGGAAGTTTTTGCATGCAATATGTGAAGTAAGGACTGTGTGTGTATGTTACCGACAGGCAGTGCTACAGAGGTCTCTGTAACAACATAGGCCTTTATTATAACAGGCTCCAAAGCATATTCTTGTCTGGTCTATAGTAAAAGGCACATACCCAAGTTCAGAGCTCAGCTGCAATACCTGAGGAGCTGATCTGTAATGATGCACCGACCATGTATTTTGGCTGAGAATGTTTATTATGTGGATGTGTTTGTTTTATCTGGTAAGAGGCTATGGAGGAAAATCAAGCAGGAATATTCACAAACGGTCCAAAGAAGGCCACCTACCAACAACCTACCTACCACATGATTTCATAAAGGGCAACATTCAAAATACTATCTTTGAGAATTTTTGGTCCTTCACCAGCTAAGAGTAAAGTTGGATGTGCTCATATGAGTTGAGGCCAGCAACGTCTGAAAGTAAATGGCTGATTTGGGGGTAAAAAAAAAGAGTTTCAGAAGGGTCTCATGTGGGAAAGGAGTTTGGAAAAATCAAGCTAAGGGTATGCGTAGGAGGCATAGAGCTTTTCTCTGTAGAAATAGGCCATTATGTGATCTGCGGCTGCAAACACACTCATACCGGGATGTCTGATTCTTACGTTATCTGCCTACATATTTTATAGGGGTGATAAAATGCTAAATGAGGGATATTGTGCAGACTGTTCAAAATTCGTATTCATTTTTCATTCTGGAGACTGTAATTTTGAAAGTACATAGAAAATATCTATTCTAATTTAACATGAGTTGCCCACAGGCTTTCCATAGGGCTGCATATTTATAGCCACTGAAAATAAAGTTCCTGGATTAGTGCCTATAGCATTTGCAGAGGCCATAGGGGAATGCACAGTGATGACTGGTAGATTTAATATAAACTAACAAAAACATTTACAAAATCTCATCTGCTCTTGAAAATGATTGTCAGATGATTATCAAAGGTTTTCTTCTGATACTTCAGTGTTTAACAGAATACCTCTCTGGATCCCAGGAGACCTCAAGAACAATTTAAAATAACTCGAGAAGGAGGGCTGACAGTCTTTCCTCATTCTAATCCCAAATAACAATAAATGGCAAAACGCCCTGTTCACACTACTATCAGTCTTTCTATCCCACCACAGCTTCAGTTTGTGAAGGCGCCGGGTCCGGCGGGCGCCCGGCAGAGGGCGCTGCTGCGCCTCACTCAGGCGCGTGCAGACATAAATATATAAACATTAATCTATTTGTATGCATCTTATATAATATATATATACGCATATATGTTTAGTGTGTGCACGAGTGGGATTACCATACAGCTAGGAACAGACAGGCCTGGAGGTTCCTGAGGAATACTGCGGATAACTTGTTGATGCAGGTGGTACATGAGCCAACTAGAAGAGGGGCGCTGCTAGACTTGATACTAACAGAGATGGTCTAGTTGGAAATGTGAAGGCAGGGGCCAGTCTTGGCTGCAGTGACCATGAGATGCTGCAATTCATGATCCAGCAAGGAGGAAGCTGGACAAGAAGTAGGATTGCAACCCTGGGCTTCGAGAGACCTAATTTGACCTCTTCAGAGAGCTCCTGGGAGGAATGTCCTGGGCCAGGGTTCTAGAAGCAAAGTGGATCCAGGAGAGTTGGCTGATATTCAAGCACCACTAATATTGGCTAATGTTCAAGCATCCAAACTCAGGATTGGTGCATTGCTGCAAGAAGGAAGTAAGGGACGCAGTGGAGCAAGGGAGGCAGGAGACTGGCGTGGATGGGCAAGGAGCTCTTGGGAAAATTCAAAGAGAAAAAAAGAGCATATATAATGTGGAAGAAGGGTCAGACCACATGGGAAGAATATAGGAACACTGTCAGAGAATGCACCGAGAATGTAATGAGGAAGGTCAAGGCCCGTTTTGAATTAGAGTTAGCAAGAGATATAAGGGAAAACAGGAAGGGCTTCTATAAATACATCATCAGCAAGAGGAAGACTAGGGAAAATGTGGGTCCACTGATGAATGGGCAGGGTGCCTTGGTGACAGAGAATGCAGAAAAGGCAGACTTCCTAAATACCGCCTTTGCTTCAGTCTTTACTGCTGAGACTAGTCACCATGAACTACAGAGGCTGGAGAAAAGAGAGAAAACCAGGAGAGAGGAGGACTTTCTCCTGGTGGAGGCGGATTGGATTAGAGATTATTTAGGCAAACTGGACACGCATAAATCTATGGGACCAGATGAGGGAACTGGTGGGGGTTACTGCTCAGCCGCTCTCCATCAATTAGACAGGTCATGGAGAGCAGGGGAGCTGCTGGAGGACTGGAAGAAAGCCAACGTTGCTCCAGTACAAGAGGGAAGAACCAGGAAATTACAGGCCGGTCAGCCTCACCTCTGTGCCTGGAAAGGTGATGGAGCAGCTCATCCTAGAGACTATCTCTAGGCATGTGAAGGAAAAGAAGGTATTCAGGAGTAGTCAGCATGGATTCACCAAGGTGAAGTTGTGTTTGACCAATCTGATGATAGCCTTCTATGATGGATGACTGATTGGATGGACAATGGGAGAGCCATGGATGTTGTCTGCCTTGACTTCATCAAGGCTTTTGACACCATCTCCCATAATATTCTCATGGGGAAGCTCAGGAAGTGTGGGTTAGGTGAGAGGACAGTGAGGTGGATTGAGAACTGGCTGGATGGCAGAGCGCAGAAGGTCATGATAAATGGGGCCTACCTGGACGCCTGTGGCCAGTGTTGTCCTCCAGCAGTCAGTACTGTTCAACTTGCTCATCAGTCACTTGGACAAGGGGACAGAGTGCACCCAGAGCAAGTTTGCAGATGGCACCAAACTTGCTGGAGCAGCTGACATGCCAGAGGGCTATGCTGCCATTCAGAGGGACCTACACACGTTGGAGAGCTGGGCAGATAGGAACCTCACGAGGTTCAACAAGGACGAGTACGAGGTCCTGCACCTGGGGAGGTATAATCCCAGGCACAAGTACAGATTAGGAGTTGACCTGCTGGAAAGCAACTCCATGGAGAAGGGTTTGGGTGTCCTGGTTGACAACAAGTTAACCATGGGGCAGCAATGTGACCTTATGGTCAAGAAGGCCCATGGAATCCTGACCTGAATGAGGAGGAATGTTGCCAGCAGGTCGAGGGAGGGGATCCTGCCCCTCTACTCAGCTCTCGTGAGGCCACCTGTGGAGAAGAGGGTGCAGCTCTGGGCTCCCCAGTACAAGAGGGACGTGGAGCTTCTAGAGAGGGTCCAGCGTAGAGTGAAGAAGATGATTAAGGGACTGGAGCATCTATCTTATGAGGAAAGACTAAGCAAGCTGGGCCTGTTTAGTCTTGAGAAGGGAAGACTGAGAAGGGGAGATTGAGAGGGGATCTTATCAATATGTACAAATACCTGAGGGGAGAATGTAAAGAGGATGGGGCCAAACTCTTCTTGGTGGTGGCCAGTGATAGGACAAGGGGTAATGGGTATAAATTGAAACATAGGAAGTTTAATCTCCATATGAAGATGAATTTCTTTACTGTGAGGGTAACAGAGCACTGGAACAGGCTGCGCAGAAAGGCTGTGGATCTCCTTCTCTGGAGATCTTCAAAACCCGCCTGGATGTGACCCTAGGCCACGTGCTCTAGGTGTCCCTGCTTGAGTAGGGCAGGTTGGACTAGATGATCCCTAGAGGTCCGCTCCAATCTCAACCAGTCTGTGATTCTGTGGTTCCGTGTGATCTATTTATTAGGTCAACTGAGGGAAATACAGTCTCCTTTGTCCAGTGTTGGCTGGGAGCAGGAGGTCCAGTCCTGTGCTCCTGAGCCTTGATGTTGGCCAGGCCCCACACAGCATTTTTGGGCAATTGTGGTGGTCTCATCAGGACAAAGAAGGAAAAAAAAAAACTTGGCTTTTCTTCATTTACCTTGAACCAGCTCCAATGCAGCTTTCATTAAAAAGAAAAAGTTCTGTGTCAAAAGTTAATCCTATATATATATGCATATATATATATATTTAAGAGGTAAGACTAATGGCAATGCAGCTCACTACCAAAGGTCAGGGACCTGGAATATCTGCCCTGTGAGTAGAGACTGAGAGAGCTGGGCCTGTTCAGCCTGGAGAAGAGAAGGCTGAGAAGGGATCTAATCAGTGTCTGTAAGTACCTCAAGGGAGGCAGTGAGGAGGATGGTGCTGGCCTCTTTTCACTGGTGGCCACCGACAGAACTAGAGGTAATGGCCAGAAACTAAAGCATCAAAAGTTTCATAGGAACACAAGGGAAAAATTCTTGACAGTGAGGGTGACAGAGCCCTGGAACAAGCTGCCCAGAGAGGTTGTGGAGACTCCTTCTCTGGAGATCTTCCAAACCCGCTTGGGTGCCTCCCTGTGCCACGTGCTCTAGGTGACCCTGTGTGTGCAGGGGGGTTGGACTAGATGACCTCTAGAGGTCCCTTCCAACCTTAAGCATTCTATGATTCTATGATTCTATGTTTCCTTAAGCAGTGAATGTAATTATTCTGATTGTCATGGTCCTTGCCTCCAGTCTCCATTTTTCACGATGGTTGCTGTCCCTTCTGGAAGCTTTCTGTCGGCTAGAGACAGTGTGTAGATTTTCGGCTGGTCCACGTGACTCAGGGTTTCATACCACAACTCTACCTCTCAGTTTTCCAGATTAACATTAATAGTGTGTAAGAATAAAATATGCTCTTCGTGGAGTTGCTGTAAGTTGCTACAAGTGTGTTTTACAGGGGCTGATTTTAATTTTACCACCCAGGAGAGCAATGGTCCCAAGGAAATGAAGAGTCTTTTTGCTATTGTTATATATTCGAAGGAAAAATCCTGGCACATAATTGGCCAAAAAATAGTAGTGTGATGAGTCAATAAACTCCTATTGTGTAGCTTTCTCTGGGCGAACAATACCATGTTCTGGGCTGATGTTAAACAATTAGTTCACATATCATACAAATAAGCACATCCTCGATGGATACATCTGGGGGTAGTAGAAATTATTCATCTCCACCCAATCAGACAGCCGTTGTTATTTATTTCAGTGTTTAACAGAATACCTCTCAGGGCTCCAGGAGACCTCGAGAGCAATTTAAAATACAATAACTCAAGAAGGAAAGCCAGCAGTTTTTTCTCACTCTAATCCCAAATAATAATATATGACAAAATATCCTGTTCCCACAACTATTAGTCTTTCCATCTTGAAATGTGTAAATAAATAGCCGTGCAGTATTGACAGGCCTCTTCATACAGCATATCCCGTCATGGGACTCCCTACCCTCTTCGAGTGGAAGAAGTTGCAGTATGAATGTTTCTGTGTAAGGCAGAATGGGAGATGAGTCCTGCCAAGTTCCCTCTGAAACGGATCATAAGACCAGAGTCTTATTACTCGATCCTACTTGTGCTATTGAAGAAAGTAGAGTGAAATGGACTTAGAGAAGCTAAAAATCAGATGTATTATTTTATTTTATTTTTTTTTAAACTTGAGACCTTAAATTTAACTGTAAATTTTAAACCTCAGTTCACTGCATGGTGTTATTTAAAGGCAAAACACTGCATTTTCAATCATGCGAGGTGAAAACACATAGTATTTATGAGGAATATGCATCTTCATGTTCACATGTTACTCACCATTTCACTTGAATTATTTGGAATAGTGCTGGGTAAATTGCTGAAGTTATTTTTATTGTTTTGAGTTACAATAGCGCCTAGAAATTTGAACTGTTTTGCTAGATGCTGTGCAGACACATATTAAAAGACAATCCCTTCCCAGAAGGTTTGCAGACTTGCTGCTTATCCTGAGAACAGAATTTAATTCCTCCATTTCATTTCTTGGTTCTTATATCGCAGGTAAACTTTAGTTTCTTCACTTATCATTTAAACCCAATTGTTCTCTAATTAGAAGTTAATTGCAGAAGAGACAACCAGGAGCACTTTCAAGGATTTTGACGTATGCACGATCCTGAATTAAATCTTTACAGATGATGTTGCCTACAGTCCCAAATAGAGATGTCTAAGGCATTCAGGAAAAGCTAAATATTTCTTATTTTGTAGAAAGATTACCAGCTGTGACTGAGGCCATCCATTCTTCACAGCTGGTCATTCTTTTTAATCCCCAGGAAATAGCCCATGTCTGAATTTATTGTTTTTTTTCATACAAGCTGAGCAAAGTCCTTTTAAATGCAATCGTGTAAAAAATGAAATCATACTCCATGATGAATGACATTCATGAAGACATACATACATGTGTGGTTCACCTCTGGTGTTTATTTTTTAGTGTCACGGCAAATGTAATAGGAGAACATACACATCCCAGGCACCCTTCTTAATGAATGTATTTTTAGGCTGGCTGTTTTTTTTTTTTTTGTCTTCACATGGGAAGAGAGTTGTCACCAGAGGAAAGCAGGCAGCCACTATGATATTTAGGATTAGTAGGCCAGAAGCTAGTATTGCTGTAAAGTGGAAGACCGGAGCTTTATTTGAGCAGACATTCAAGGCAATTGAAGAGAAGAGCACTAGTAGCATTTCACAAAACATGCACGTTAATGCAGGTAGAGTGATGGAGACAGAGGTGTCTGGGTAAAAGCTGCTTGCAGTCTCTAACTGCGCTCCTCAAAGGCATCTTGTCCAGTCATGGACCCTCAAGAAAGAAACACATGCTTGGAAAAGGGACTTGCTATGTCCAGTGCTTGCTGTCATGTTTTAACACAGAGTGAATTGTGTAATTGGGAATGATATTTCACCAGGAAAGAAAATGAAGGGATTATTTTCTAAGACTATTTTTTCTACTTTTTTTTCACCAACAAGATTAAAATATGGCCTTTAATATAAATACCTTCTGACCTTTTCTCTCCATCACTAGAGATCCTAAGGCACTAGAGGCACTAGGAAATAAACAGGCCTGTCTGAGTTTATTTGACATCTTCTTCCCTTCCTAATGCATGAATGAAAAATGAAACATAATTTGCATCTATAATCACAAAAAGTTCTTAATTCTCTACATTTTTCAACATCTGGGCATGTAAAAAACTTAGGCAAGGAAACACTTGATCAGTTGAAATTTCTCTTAAGAAGTCTATTCATGTGTTGAACTTAAAATTGAAGTAAAATATTTTAAAAATATATGCCGATTTTCTTTGGTACCTGCTCTAAAATAGATCTACAAAATGTTTGAGCAAGTAAGTATTATTTTTGCTCTCTGTGGCATTGTAGAGTAGAGCAGTAATTAGAAAATTCAGTACCTGGGCCCTATCCATTGTAAAACAGCATGGCCTTCTTAATTTTCCCTCACAAATAGTCTAGCCTTTTAATTCTCTTAATTACAGCAATGAGGGTACTACGCGACTTCTGAGAAAATTTACAGTCCTTGCATGAAGGTTTTGCTTGCGTGAAATAGTAGAAAAGCCCAGTGACTTATTTCATGCCATGCTAGCCCAAATGTGAGAATGAATCATAGAGTGAGGGGGCATCTCTATTAGCGTTTTCATCTGGAGCAGGCAGTACTTCTGGAGCATACCTCCAGGCCATTCTCTCATACCGTCTTTTCTTCCATGTCTTGGAGTGTACAAACTGGGTGACCTTCACAAGAAACCGAACCAGGGGTCATGCTCCAGGAGGCTGGTGCATGCACTCTAGTCACTTACTGGTTTCCTGTCCATGGGACCAGATGAGAACTTCAACAAAAACCCCCTTGAAACGTACATAGCAGGGACATTGGGTCCTTAGCACTAACCATTTGGGGCTGGACTACTA
>NW_010581699.1:10297-24554 GCF_000705375.1 Tinamus guttatus | reverse complement strand
AGTCTATCTTAATCCTACTATCGTCATTTATCTTGAAAATTTGGCAGCTGCATGGGCGATATATAAAATCCGGCACTGCAAAATGCTACACTGCCCTCTGCTTCATGGAATATTTTAAAGAACTTGTGTGAATTGTCAAAAAGAGATAGCAAAACAGGGAGAGACATGTTACTAATTGTAAATGAGACATAAGTGTTCTGCTATTGTCTGGGTGGGGAACATCTGTATCTATTGTTTACCATTAAAACATTAAGAGTGCTTGCAGTGGTTCCTGCAGTGTTAGTTCAAAGGCAGTTATTTACATTTGCAGGGGAAAATCTTGACAGTGACACCTTCCATTTGGTTCAGTAGGACCAGCGCTTACAACTAAATGCTTCTATTATTATATTAACTTCTTTTTTTACATGTATGCTTTTGTCCTCTGGTTTACCTCATTGGAGCTGATTTTATCACTGTTGTAAATGGGAAGAGAGAAAACGGAAGACATGTACTGCACCCAGTTTAACTAATTCAGTATAAATCTCTTTTATATCATTTAAAATATTATATAAGATATGCATGTGGACATACATATATAATGTATGTAGGTACATATATGTAAGCTCAACACCCTAGAATATCAAATGTTGATCATTAGCCTTTTAAATATTGTTGATATAGATGGAGTAATTCATTTTTAGATGGTGTGCCTTCAGTACACTTTGAAAATACAGGCTAAAGTGAGTGGGACTCACTTGGTATTTCGGAACTGGGAAAGTCCAAATCAAATCTTCCTGTAGTTTTTGAGAGAAAACAATTACTTCAGAGAAGAAGCAGTTCAAATATCCAACCTATCATTACAGTGCTATGTTTGGAGCTGGCCAGACATTTGCAAGCCAAGTAGTTAGTCTTCAGTAGTGAAGCTCATCTTGAAAAACATAGTGAATCAAATGAAAAAATTAAATCAAAAATTTGATCTGTCTTTACTTCAATTTCTACAAAAGGATTTAGCTAGCTAAAAGGATTTAGCTAGCTGTGTAACAACTAATTACCTGGTAGATGCAGATATTAGAAACCCGATGGGGTTTTAGATGTTGTATCTATGTTTATCTATGTATGTTCAGATGGCTTTTATTTGAATTGTAGTCATATATGAGGCAGTATAGTGATTCATTAGATTTTGATGCAACTCATTCCACCTCTCAAGGATACAGAAAAAAAAGGATGTGTTTGTCAGCTTTTTGATTTATCATTCCTTGTGTGTAATGCTATAAAGCATGGCTACATTTCTCTTCAGGAAGAACAGCTCCCCTCTCCTGCCATCGCTAGAGCAGTTCTGCCCTCTCTATACAAGAAAAATATGCTGGGCCAAATCTCAGTAAGGGTGTCTTCACATGTCTCCATAAAGCTACAGTCTCTATGTATTCAGTTGTTTTCTGCTGTTGTATCTCATGGTTTCTATCGCGTCATTCACAATTCCTCTTTCCCCTTCAAAACTAGTTAACCCTGAGATCTTGAGAAACACAATCTTTTCTCTTATTTGGTATGACAACATATTACTGTCAAAAATCTGCATTCCTTCTAACCAACTGCTTCTGAAAAAATAATAATTTGTGAGATGATTGTTTGTTTTATTTTGTGGGAAATAGTTTTGGAACACTTAAACTGAGGGCATCTTTACATAACAAATGCAAAAGCGTTTGGTCAGTAAAGCCAATTTCAATTCAGAGGCCTCATAGATTTTATTAACAAAGTGCCATGATGTTTGCACTGTACTTATTACTCCATGCCGTCTTCTCCGTGTCCCTGGGACAGGTGCTGGCATTCTTGGAGTGAGGCAGAGAAAGCCTTTACCCTTTTTTTTTTGCACTCACCAGACAGACATGCCCTGAAATAACTTGAAGAGGTGTTATTTAAAGGAGCACTAAGAGCCTACGCAGAGAAAATCAAAACCCTTCTAAAATATCAAATTGAGCATTCTGAAACAGGAGCACCTGGATTGGTAAGTAGTTTTTTAAAACATGACACTAACCCTAACTTTTCATTTTTTTGTGTCCAGACTGTGAGCAATTCAACTTTATAATACTTATTAAGCCACAATTCAGAATTAGGCATTCAAGGCAGCATAAATTTCCAAATAAAAGCATAGAGTGTCCCTTCACCCTCCCCAAAACCAACTCTTGGACAAGCTCTGAGAAAAAAAATGTTAACAATGTTTAAAGCTGCACTAACTCCAAACTGAAGCTTTCCTGGGTTCATTGCTGCACAGTCGACCTTATTTTGTGGTGTTTTGTAGGAGGTAATTTCTGTGCTGGTTATGATTTGAGAGAGCTGGCCCACAATCCAACCTCAATCAAATTGGAACAACATGTCACCAAAGATCCTGGTCCCATGGTATGTACTTGGAAATAGCACTCCCCAGTGTGAAGAGGTTTTTGGCAATTCAGTGAAACTAAACTCAATTTCCATGGTTAGTGATTTCTGCAGGAGCATTTCATTGAGCTTCGGCTGTTTTGTTCTGTGTGTGCAAGGGGGTTAGTGCACTTGTGTGTGTGTGTGTGTGTGTCACCGCTTCACTTCTAACAGTTAGGACTACTCTAGAAGATTGATCTGTGGAGAGAAATAACAAATTTCTATTAAATTATTGATGCAGAGGGGAAAATACTTCTCTCCTTTGAAGTTAACTAAAACCAAATGGGATTGTTTCCCCAAGGGAAAAGTAGGAGTTTAGTTATGATGCATCCCCTCCCAGAAATCTTTCAAATTATACATACTGTACCCTCTGTTTATATAAATATGAATTACATGATTGTGTGTACAGGGTCATTTGTAGTTCAGATGGAAATGTAGTGCTGCTAGGCAGAGACTATTGAGAGATAGACAGAACTGTAATATCTACCATTTAACCCTTTTCTAACATGTTCAGCTAACTGGCTTTGAGTAGTTTGGAAAGAAAATTATGGCCCTGTGTCACATGGAGACATTCCATATTTGCCAGCAAATCTAGATTTCCATGAGACTGTGAACAAATGTGGAGAGGCTGGTCATTTCTTGTTTATGTGGTGTCCTCTGGTCATACATTGCTGCTGATGGTGACAAACAGCAGTTTATGCTCTGCATTAAATTTGCTTATGTGTTTTCATCCATCTGTGAAGTTCAGTTTTTGCAAGGAATGTTTTCCCACATGCAGGATAACAAATTTGTCAGATTGACCTAAGGGTTGTTCTTTTCCAGTTTGCCAGTAATTTCTTTTTTTTTCTCTCAGCTAATTGAGTAACAGTTGCTTCAGATAAATTGTCTTTTTATGTTTTTTTCTTTGTTTTATCTTCGTGTTTCTTATGTTGGTGGAAATATCTATTTGGATTGGGCATCTTTCTATCTCTTAAAGTTGAGAGTTTATCGAATTTAATTTCACCATAGGACGTTCATTTATATTTTTGCTCCTGTTGTCTGTATCCTTGGGCTTCAGTGTCTAGTGTCTTATCTTTTCTGCAGATTCTCCGAGGAAACTTGGAAGTGACAGAATTCTTCAACATGGCAGCTCTGAGTGCTCCCAATAATAAAGTCTAAAGCAGGGATGTCATGATTGTTGACTTGCAGACTATGTTTTTTTCTCTCGATTTGTTGCTCTTTCTCACTCCCAATAATTGCATCAGAAGCAATTTTCTCAAAGCCCTGAAAACTTTGAGTAGTCTGGCACTTATTTCATCTCAAAGAATTCCTCCTCTGCACAGATCTTCCTACACAGATCTTCCTACTAAGATGAACTTTTCCAATAGCAATGGGAGGTGATCACACTAGGTACGTATGTTAACCCCTAAGGGCTGCCAGGATCAGGCTGGTGTATACACCCTGTCCCCTTGAGAGTCAGAACTGGCCTGAAGTCTCTGAAAAGCAGACCACACTGGTGTGGAGATACTTCTCAGTGTGGACAAAGAAGAGGTTATGTCTGGCAAGAGCTTCTGAATCAGATCTTCAGATTACTTCTTTCTGCAATCTCAGTGGCGAGTAGAGTAGGCAGTTTGTCTGGCATGTTAAAACACATCACTCACTTGTTTACTCTTGCAAGTTGAGTTCTTTCCACTACATCCACTGCAAAGACTTTAGTGCAGCTGTCTCTGCTTCATAGGGGAATGAAGACTGACTGTTGAGCTGACAAATGGAATTCTGCTCCTAAAAATAGTGACTTGTGCTTTTGGACTCACTATGGCTGGCAATCGGGTAGTAGAAGAACTCTGTTTTACCAAAGGGGAATGGTACAAATTAGTCTATTGTAGGCAGGGAGTGTTGGGTAAGGAGGTTTTTTTTTCCACTGCTTGTGCCCTCTTTGCTGTTGTATGTTGCATGAATTATGCTCAATTCTATACAAATCATTTTACACAGTGTTAAAAGACATGTTTATATTTCTATTAGCAGTGAATTTGCCAGCGGCACATTCATAATGGCCTGTTAATAAAAAGCAATGCTCGTGGATACAGTTTCAGAAAGCAAACAGTTGAATTAGATACACAGGTATCAGTATTGGATACGCAGGTATCAGTATCTATTAACCCAACACTATATCTCTTCTGGTCTCACCTTATGTAATGTTAGAGCCAGTAAGGTCAGTAGGCTTTTCCAGTTGAAATGGAAGCAAGGCAGTTGTATTATCTGAAATTTGTAGCAGCTTCTCTAGTTTGGAAATTGTTCTTAGTTTTTTGACCAACAAAGCTATGTAGCTAATTCAGAGGGTTTGCCTCCCAAAAGTACATTTTCCAGTAGCTTTAGTCCTGTCATCCTAAGAATCTTAGCTTTCTCTGAGCAAAAAATTATGCTTTTTAAAGCTTGACAGGATCATTAAAAACAGCATCTCACCTCTGTTCTCCACTCTTTTGCAGAAATAAATGACAAATTTGCTGCAGCATCATAAAGAGGTTTGAGGTTACCCCGTGAAAGGTGTTTTGGAAGGCCTGGCCTGTTGAGAATATGGTTGCAGTATCCAATGAGAAGCACCAGTACTAACTGGTCATGATCAACTTCTTTAGGCTGGAAATAACATTCAAAACATTAGAGCTCTGGGGTTGTGGAACCGCTTTGTGATAGGAATAATTATGGCAAGAACAAACTGACTCCAAATACTTTAAAGATAAGGCACAATAAATTAGTGAACAGGACTGTATGAAGTGAATATATAGATGTCAGGGTTTGCCAGCAGTGTAGACCCACATGGGCCAGTTGTGGGATGGAATATCAAGGGTTATATCCCTACGAAGTAACTGCTGATATTCAGCACTGTCTGTTTATGCCTAATTATTGCAGAGATATTGCAGTGTGAAACTTGAGTGCAGTAGGAGAAATCAAGCCAAACTGTTAAGCAAGATGATATTCTGTCAGTTATCACACTGGCATTCCTTACTGTGGCAACAGGGTTATTGGGTTATGATACACAGGCAAACCATAATGAGGAAAGGAAATTGATAATGTTAATTCAGCCGATGGTCATATTAGTGTTGATCAGTATTTAAGATCACAACCCTTATATGCCCTTTATATTTTACATAAGGATGATGGTTTGTGCAGCTGCCTTGTCTGAAATAGAGACTTTCAACTTGTGAACTCATATCTTAGGGGCTCCACATAGGGCTCCTAAGTCTTTGTGGAAGATAAATAAGGAGACTAAGTCTGTTACTTGTGGAGCTGCACTCTCCCAGTGGAAAACATTTGCAGGAAGCAAATTAAAAAAAAAAAAAAGAAGAAGAAAAAAAAATCACTTGTTTCCCCTATAGCCACAGGGATGTTAACAGTCAAAAGGTAGGTTTTTTTCCCACCTGTTACTGGGGAGAGATGTGGGATTGCCTAGATGTGCCCAAGGTGTATTTGGGCTTGCAGTTCTACTTAGACAAGTTTCTGTGTTTGGAGTTTATAAATACATATCTGTTGATTCTTGCTTAAACTTGTTTAAATCCTTAGTGCCAAATGAATGTTTCTTGGAACTGCTTTTTCCCTAACACGGTTCTGATTAAATGGGAGTTTGCTGTCATTCAGTTTCATTGTGCTGATCAAGCACTTGCATATGCTCCAAAAATTAAGAAATTAAACAAATTGTGCTAATAAAAACATAAATGATTACAACAAATACAGAATAAGTATGCACAGTGTAAGTCCAAAGACTGCAAACAATACTACTTTAATGCACAAACAGTACCACGTTAATGCACAAGCTTGCAGGTAGTTCAAGCCAGGGACAAGCCTGACATCTTTGACTGACATCTTGCATCTCCATTGTCTCCAATACACTGTGTTCGTGCAGAATTAGATCCTTTCATACACATTGTATACAAATGCATATATATGTATACACTTAAAAAATTGAACAGCTTCCCACCTAACTAAAGTTTTTCTAATCCATTGCTCTTGCAGTAGGCAGGTATGCTGTGCTGGTAGCCCTGGAAGAGTTCTTTGAGGTTTTCTTGGTGCACTTTTGAGGAAATCTCTATAGAAAAGCTAAATGTGAATGCCTCAAAATGCTGTTAGATTCACTATGTTATGTATATATCCACTGTCCTGTGTACATATACTCTTAAGTACATATCCATACACAGATTTTACATATGCAAATCTTTATCTTGTTGCAAAGGGCATTTCATTGTCTGGTTTATGTGTGTTCTTGGTTTTGAAATGTAAGTTTACAAACCCATTAGTAAATACTGTCTGATTACTTATGATTTGCAACCCTTGCTTTTTCTTTTGTCTTTTTTTAATTTTTCCCACTTTTTAAATTTTCCCAATTTTGAAAAAAAAAAGAGAGAAATCTTACAATGAATTCAGTTTCTTAAGTGGTTAGTGCAATAAGGCTTAATTTGAATGGACAGTGGACATGCCCTGGCAATATTAGCAAGGGAATTTGTTAATATATAGTAATACAAGATGACTGTAAATTATAAGCAGTCAGAATTATCAACAGAAAAAAGAGACAATTTGCTAATGTTGTTATGCTGAGTTTGTGAAGAGATGTGAGAAAAGACCATCATTTGGTTTTACTTCTATAATTCTGCAGTGAACTGAATTAAACCATGATGCTGCTTAACAGGTCAAATGCAAAGTGAAACAAAAGAGAATTCTGGGGAACAGTGGAATACTTTAAGTAATTAGTTTGCATACAGTGATAAAAGTATGTTTTAAAGTTACTATTTATGTGGTTACTCTAAGTTTCTGTGGATGGAGACACACCGATATACATGGGTATATTTCTGAATTTCTTAGATTGACTAATTGCAAATTAAATTGATGGGAGAAGGCCCTGATGCATTTTTGGAAATTCCTCTAGAGCTTCACAGCATGTTTGGTCCTTAAATATGTTAAAAAATCTGGCCTAAATGACTGAATATTGAACTATATTCTTTTATCCATTTATTTACTGAGTAGTGTAAATCATAAAATTCCTATAGACTTTATGTCTATGGCTTATACAGATACAGATATCTACAGATGGCTTATGCAGATTACAGATAACAGCGACTTACTGGAACAAGATATTGCTCATGAGTCCCTTATCAAGAAACTTTATAGATCCTACACTACTTTGCTCTTGAAGAAATAATATGTGAAAAGAGCAGGAAGAGGAGAATAGTAAGTTGTCTCTTACAGAAATTCCTCTGCCTGTTGGGATGCCCTTTGGTACAGAATTAAAGGGAAATTTTGATTAATTGTTTTTTCCTGCATGCCTTAGTTTACTTATTTATGTGCCTTACTACTTAGTGCCTTATTTCTCTAATTCATGCCTGGCTTAAAAAATCCCTAAAACTTATGAACAATTGTCATGCTGCACTTGCAATTTGCAGCCCAGAGTTGTACAATCTGTTTTAAACATCCCAAGATTGTTGATGACATTGTAGTAGATTCAACATACGTGCCTCTTTGTAAAGGAAGTAGTTGATTAAGGACATCTCTAATTTGTTAGATTTGTTAGCAGCATGGTTTATTCTAATAGTTTTTGGATCTGGCTGCTGGTCAGATATTGAGGAAGATGACGACTGTAGAATGCATGGGAAGAAAAAGCACTTTCACCGCACTGGCTTCAATATGTTGTCATGTTGTAATTATTGTAGTTTATTCACTGTCATTAACCTGCTAAAATATTTGAGAACAAAGTGCTGTGGTGATATAAAACTTGGGGTGAGAATATGCAACTTTTAAGATCTCTTTTAAGTGCTGCTGTGTCATATGCAGTCGTCTTTGATCCCAACCACATATCCGCATAGTAGCTCTAAGGATCTGTGAACCATTTCTGCCTTTCTCCTCATTTCAGATTGTGGCTGATGCTCATTAGAACAGTTTAGAACATCTCTTTGAAGAAATGTGGTGGTGACAGTGGCTGATCAAAACCCAAATGCTCAAAACCTTGGGGAACAAAAAAAGCCCATATGGCAGAATCCTGTCACAGCTTGAATCCCTTATTGGTGGAAAATTAGATTAATGTTCAGGGCACTCACTGGAAATCACAAAAGAGGATTCAGCTCCCGGTTTCCCTTTTAACCTTGGAAGAACTATTTAATTCTCTCTGTTCCTCAGTTCTCCAGGTACAGATAGGTCTTTTTTTCCTCACAATTTTGTGAGTGTAATCTCA
This sequence comes from Tinamus guttatus, assembly GCF_000705375.1. Next base: position 15,970 of record NW_010581699.1, on the reverse strand, counting down.
GCAAATGCTGTCTCGAATACATTTGATGGTGGAGGCTCTCTGTAGGAGCTCAGAGGGCACTGTTGCTTAGAGACCTAAATTGTGGGCATCTGCTGTGAGAGTGCTTCACCTCCAAGCAACTGCCCATTTTGGGAATGGGTTATGCTTGAGGGCTTGTTGCTTATAACTCCTCAGAGCTTCAAGGCCCGAGTGAAGAGTCACAGGGTGGACACATGATAGAGCACTGATCGTAGGGAGTTATTCCCAGTAGCATTGTTTCATCTCAATATATAATTATAGTACAGTTCGGATCTGGGAAGTTGCTATGGGAGGACAGACCTTACTTCATGGATCATATAGAATCCCAGCAGGTCTCAGTTCTTCTTTGTCAAGAGCACAGTTTGATCAATGGTGGTGTAATGTCAGTGATGGAAGACTGTGAAGGAATGGACCGTCTCTGAGTCAAGAAAGTCAGGTTGTGTTCATAGTACTGAAAAATAGCTAGGAAATGAGCATCAGCTATCACTTGTGGGAGGAAAATACACAAGCCACACAGAATCACAGAGTCACAGAACGGTTGAGGTTGGAAGGGACCTTTAGAGATCATCTAGTCCAACCCCCCTACTCAGGCAGGGACACCTAGAGCACGTGGCACAGGGTGGCATCCAGGCAGGCTTGGAAGATCTCCAGAGAAGGAGAGTCCACAAGCCAGCACTGTCATTTACAGAATTGTTTCTGTAAAACAAACTGGCAACTGACACTTTTCATAATTTTTTCCCCTTTCAAAAGTGAAACTGAAAGGCAAATATTAAAAAGTGATCCCAAGGGAATTTTGGATCTGATTCCCCATGGCTATGCTGTTGGTCATAACCTTGCCAAGTACTGTTCCCCATAGCCAAGGTCCTATTGCTGAACAACCTGGATAGGAAAATAGAATAGAATAGGAATAACATATCATTTATGTTTCTGAGATCTTCAGGTCAGGAATTAAATACTTGTTTGCAGAGTCCAGGCTAGTTGGGCTCTGATTCCAAAACGGAGGCCTCTTGGCCCTTTTGTGATACAAATAACAATTTAAAGTATACATCTGGCATAGTATGAAGAAACATCCAACATCTGTCACATTGCATTATCTTGCCTTACTGCTATTATTATTAGTATTTAAACTAAATATGTCTTCCATCAGGCTGCTAACCATAATACCTCATTCAAGTATTCATTCCTTTGATTGCAACAAACTGTTCTGAACATGACATAAATGAAACTGGAACACCAGTTGATGGACTGCTATCATATTTTATTGATTTATTTTATTTTAAAGGGAGGAAACAAAACTTGCCAAATGTGTTGTATGGTTTGAAGAAAAAAAAAAGAAATGCATTTCCCTGTCATTTCGGGTGACGAAAGTGAGCGCAGAGGCTTTTCTAATAGAGAACAGGTGTAGGCACTTGATTCCACACTAGCCAGGGCCCATCCACTCTCACTGGTGTATCAGTTTTGTCTTGAGGATGTAGGCCTCTGGAATGACTGATTTTTTTTTTTCTGTCTTTTATAATTAATTATCTGCCTCCTCTATCTCTTAAAAGCCAAGTGAAATAAAGACGTTGTAGGAGACTAGAATTACTCTAAGCAAGAAGTTAGCTTAGAAATGTTTCCCTACCAGGTGGAGTGCTCTGTTTTCACTCGCAGGGAAGATCTATCTTTTAGAAACGAGCAGTGTTTTTTAATCCACATCAGCCCAGGTCCTGCCTGGACTAGGCTGCTGCTATGGCTGCTTGCAACGTGTCTTCTAATTGTGGGCAAGTTACTCCTATGCACTGGAGGTACTGGGCCCTTTTTTCTAAGCTAGCCTCATTTTCTAGGTGACCTGGTTTATTTACTGTTTTATATTATTTGCTATGGAATGGTACTCGTTAAATATGAAAATGGTGATGATGCAGCATAAACGACTCTCCAGGTTGGCGTGCATGGTCTCACTGACCTATTTAAGCACGCTAACTCAAGAGAGTGCAGGCGCCCTGCAAAGCAACAGCCCCACGGCACGGAGGAGCCACATGCCTGAGTATAAAATCTTCGTTAGCAGTCTCTAACTGTGTCCTGCAGAATGTAACGCTCCCTCTTCTGAGCTACTTCATCTTGAACCGTCATGAAAACTCAATTAGCACGCGATAGCAGCTGCTTCTCTTCCACTCAAACTGATGCATGGCTGCTGCTTACCTTACCTGTTCTCCTGCCCTGTTAGCAAAATCATTTTTGCAAGGTGTAATCACTTTTTAAAACTAGATTGTAGAACGGTGTTTGGGAGCAATTCATATCCTCTTTCCTGCTATTTGAGAACTCGGTTTCACTGGAGTAACAAATCTGTAAGCTCACTAGCTGTGACAGCAAGTGTAGGTGTTAAAGCGTACCCTGTTTGGGGGTGAGGGAGTGTTTAAAATGAAATTTTGATTGTGAAGTATGAAAGAAAAGAGAGGATCAATTATAACATGGTAGGTCACTGAAACTTCCTTGAACTACTACAGTTCTTCATGTCCAAAGAACGTCTTTGCAGACTTGCTGCCATGTCCTGCGTGCATTCTGTTATCTTGAAAAATGCAAGTGTTTGGGTTGGCTCTGCAGAAGGTGTCTGTTAAAGAGAATGTGAATGAAACTGCATCTGGTTTACTGAATGGTACGTAGTCTGCAAAGAGCTATAGGAAGTGTGTACTATGCCTGAGAGTTTGAGTTTATCTTTTGATTACGGAGCTTGCCCCGAGGCAGAGGAAACTTGGCGGTAGCTCTGTGGCACCTTGCAACGAGAGGGCAGGCCCTGCCACCACCACAGGAAGCACCATCAGTGATGGGGCCACAGGTGTCTGGCTATATGGTAGCAACTAGCCGCTGGGCCTAATGCAGCTGGGGATGGAGCCCCAGACGCTTATATTAGAGAGATGTCTTGGGAGAGTCATCTTTGGCATCATAGCTTTGACGATCAGCACAGGGCTACAAGGGTGATCAGGGGCCTGGAACATCTGCCCTATGAGGAGAGGCTGAGGGAGCTGGGCCTGTTCAGCCTGGAGAAGAGAAGGCTGAGTGGGGATCTAATCAGTGTCTATAAGTACCTCAAGGCAGGCAGTGAGGAGGATGATGCTGGCCTCTTTTCACTGGTGGCCACTGAGAGAACTAGAGGTAAGGGCCACAAACTGAAGAACCAAAAGTTCCAGAGGAACTTAAGGAAAAATTTCTTAACAGTGAGGGTGACAGAGCACTGGAACAGGCTGCCCAGAGAGGTTGTGGAGTCTCCTTCTCTGGAGATCTTCCAAACCCGCTTGGACGCAGTCCTGTGCCACATGCTCTAGGTGACCCTGCGTGTGCAGGGGGGTTGGACTAGATGACCTCTAGAGGTCCCTTCCAACCTTAATGATTCTATGATTCTATGATGCCAAAGAACTTTGATGAACTGGCCCCACGGGAGAATAGGTGGGCTACAGGCAGCTCAAACACAGCTGTCTCTGAAATGGGATGTTGCTGAGAATGCTGTATATGTTTATAAAAACTTCAATCTGGCAGTCCCTGCTGTGGCCTCATGGTTTTTGGGTCTATCCCAATTTCATTGAAAAGTGTTGTTAAAAAGATGTTTGCATGCTGGTCAGAGCAGAGCTTGTCAAAGTTATTTTAAATAAGATTTTAGAATGCTTTTTTTTTCTTTTTTTTTCTTCCCTCTCCAGGAAATTTTACAGTGTGATTCCTGCAATATTTGTTAGCAATTTTAGCAGTTATTCTTTCCTTAATTATTATCACTGGTATTTTTTTTTATCCTCCCTTTTTATTTTCAAAGCAAAATGTAAAGACCAGGCCCTTGCTTCTCAAAAATGCCTTTTTCCTTTTTCAATATATAAAAGTGTCATATCAGGGGAAACTCCATCCTCATCACATCAAGATAGAAATTATTCGCTAATTCTAATAACTGGTCAGTTTTCTGCCCAGATTTCTGCACTGTCTTGGGCATCCTTCTTAAGAAAACACAAAGAGTTAAAATGAAAATCCAGGGGTGCTGGGTATATGACTTTATAATGGCTAAACTGTTTTTATTAAAATCTTGCTACACCTGTGATGTCAAGCTCTAATTTGATAACCCACAGCACATTTCTGGTATTATAAGTGGTATCTGAAACAATTCAAGTTGTTCCAACTTTCCAGTGTTTCTTTACTCACTTCCAAAAGCTTTTATGAGCTCACCGAGTTATTTCACTATCTGAAATATCCACTGGCACAAGGGCAGAAACGGCAGCTTCTGCCAGTTCTGAAAGTTGTCAGTTTCAAAGAGGGCTCTCTGACATTACCCCTTGCTACATTTGCCAAAGTTAAAAACTGTGCTGACCTAACAGAAAAGCTTTCTACTTCCGTGTGGATCTACTTAAAAAAACAATCATTTGCTAAACAAAAATGTAAACCAGAGTTAATGTTAGTAATATATGATCATTAATTTAAGCATTAAAACATAAAGGTAGAACAAGTAATTGACAGTGGAGAGCCTGTGGTAAAGCTCTACGCCCAGGCTCCTCTTTACCTTTTTACCCATTCCCAACCTGTACCTGTCATCCAGGGATTTTACATCTGTTCATTGTATTTCCTATGAGCTGCAGACCAGGATCTACCTGCTAAACAGAGCCTTCCAGTTCATCCTTATGAAGCACTCAAGCCTTATGAAGCCTTATGAAGTACTCAAACCAAAGCATAATTTTTTCCACTCGGTCTGCCAGATGATGTGGCTTGATGAATATCTGCTCACAGCTCCCCAGCTGACACCAGCAGAGGATCTGTGAGGATTTCCTTTTCTCTCATCATCTTTTCAAAGCACTGAAGTGGACTCAGCAAGTCTCCTCTCTAGCTTTTGTAGTCCAGAAGAAAAGTAGTATTTCCTCTGACCTTTCCCACAGTGACACCAAGCTCTCCACACAAGCCGGACAAGCCTGTACAGGTTAAAGAGACTCTTACCTCATGTTGGCTAATCTTATAAAAGTTTTGGTTATGTTAATTTCAATTTTACTTATAACGAGTAGCTATTGTCCAGTTTACTAAATCTAATTCAGAGCATGTATAGAGAAGATTTCATTGTTTTCCCTTATATAGTCAAAAATACTTTCCTCTGTTTAAAACAGAAAAAAATACTTGTTGAAAAAAAATGAAAAGCAAATACCACAAAAAGAGAAAATGTTACATGCATATATGCATATATAAAAAAAATACATAAAAATATAAATGCATATAAATGTAAGTAAATAAATATTTTAACTGCCAACATTTCAGGTCAATTTCCCTTAATAGCTCATACTATTGCTTGAATAAGCTTAAAGCTATAATTGTTAGTACATAAGTATATTCCAGATAGGGTGGAGGTGGTGATGGATAGAGCTGGAAGAGAGTTGTAATTTTTTGCGAAATGTAAGCTGTGACTTACTTCAATTTTAACTGCTTGCTTTTTCAAGGATAATGGTCCAGTTGTGTTATTGAATTAATATTTATAACCATCTTATTTTGATCTGGGAAGTAATCATTACATATTTTTAGACAAGATTTCTAGGTAAAGAAAGTAGTGGTTTGGTATGGGCAAATAAGATGATGTTACTATTTTTCAAATGCTCTGCTTGCAGTGGAGAAAATAAGTTCATCAAGTGTAAGGAAAAACCTGAGCATTCATAGCAAACACTGCTT